>JAOTNS010002183.1:0-12500 GCA_028476615.1 Culter alburnus
CCTAAAAAGGTCCAAAGTTCCACCGAGATTTGAACTCGGATCACTGGATTCAAAGTCCAGAGTAACCATTACACCATGGAACCCCCGCTCTCCGAGCGATAGGTCTGAGAGGCGGGCCGCAGCGTGGCTAGGTGGAGGCGTTTGGTCACTGGACCCTCTCGACCAAAAACACACAGTCGTGGCTTCACTGCCGAAACCCGGGATCGAACCAGGGACCTTTAGATCTTCAGTCTAACGCTCTCCCAACTGAGCTATTTCGGCCAGGTCCGTGTGCGGTCTGGCCCGCGGGGATTTCAGTGAGACCGCCAGTCACTTGCGAGAAGCGCAAAGCTGAAGGTCCCAGAGGGCAAAACGTTGGCCCGTACGGGGATCGAACCCGACCTTGGCGTTATTAGCACCACGCTCTAACCAACTGAGCTAACCGGCCTCGTCACGCCAGGGCTTGCTGCCCAATTTCCCAGAATATGCTGACGGCCCGTAACACTAATCAGGCTGGCGAGATTAAAAGCTGAGCCGAAGCACGGGCTCGTCCGGGATTTGAACCCGGGACCTCTCGCACCCTAAGCGAGAATCATACCCCTAGACCAACGAGCCGACACCGACGCCCTGCCTGCTGCTGCCTGGCCGCAAACATGGCTGTTTTCATGGCTCAAGACACAACGAGCATCACCAAAACACGTTGACACAAAAACAATGCCAAGACAAATTGTGATGCTTTGTTTTGCGCAAAAACAACTGAAGTTGTAATGAAGCTTGCTTGGGAGTACTCACCCTGTAAAGTTCCTCGTTTGTGCAAGCTTTCCTGACCGCACAACTCACCTCTGATAGCGAATTTCAATCTTGTGATAGCCAAGGGGATTATTTATAATGAAGCCCATTGAAAACAACAGCAGTGGTCTTCTGAGTGGATTCAAAATATGCCAACGGTGACGGTGGACCTAAGATGAAGAGGGAGACTCTTCCAGTGCTCAGCGAGGACAGCTAAAAAAGCCAGATGTCTTTTAGACTTTAAGCCAGAGCGGGGAAACAGAGAGGAGAAGCTGGCCGCACGACCCCGAGTGACCCTAGAGGTGGCGTCTTGAGCGTCCACACACATATATTGTGGAGCAAGAACAAGAAGGGCCTTAAAATGAAAGCACAACCTTTTTAATTAAACCTACAACTAAACAGTAGCCAGTGCAAAGTCACCAGCACACAGGAAATAGGGTCTCTTTTCTTTGTGGCCATTGGAAATCCCGCTGCAGCGCCTGCACACCTGCTAGGGGTCGCTCCTCGCCGGTGTTTGAGAGCGATGGACACCTTTGCTCTACCGTCCAGGGGAATTAGCTCAAATGGTAGAGCGCTCGCTTAGCATGCGAGAGGTAGCGGGATCGATGCCCGCATTCTCCAGGTGGCGCCGTGCCCTTTTACGCTCACTTCCCTGTTGGGACAGTCTGCGCTTTTATGGCACGATGGGGCACTCCCTGGATGAGCTCTTGAGGCTCGCTGCTGCTGAAAAGGTTTTTCGGACGGGGTCCTGCTCACATTCGTGGCAAAAGCAGGTCCCACCGAGATTTGAACTCGGATCGCTGGATTCAGAGTCCAGAGTGCTAACCATTACACCATGGAACCTCTGCCACAACCGCCTTTGCGCACCGAGCCGCAGAGAATGAAGTAATTCAGCCTAGAAGCGCCATAGCAAAGAGCCAGTGAAGGCTTTGCCGTTTAAGCCCATGTTTTCCCCGACTCGGTTTGACAATGCCAATCTCGCCGCCTCTTTACAGTTACGTTAGCAGTTGCGCAGCGCCTCTGTTTTTCTCCCCCTGCCGAAAAGGACACAAAGGTTCCACCGAGATTTGAACTCGGATCACTGGATTCAAAGTCCAGAGTGCTAACCATTACACCATGGAACCCCCGCTCTCCGAGCGATAGGTCTGAGAGGCGGGCCGCAGCGTGGCTAGGTGGAGGCGTTTGGTCACTGGACCCTCTCGACCAAAAACACACAGTCGTGGCTTCACTGCCGAAACCCGGGATCGAACCAGGGACCTTTAGATCTTCAGTCTAACGCTCTCCCAACTGAGCTATTTCGGCCAGGTCCGTGTGCGGTCTGGCCCGCGGGGATTTCAGTGAGACCGCCAGTCACTTGCGAGAAGCGCAAAGCTGAAGGTCCCAGAGGGCAAAACGTTGGCCCGTACGGGGATCGAACCCGCGACCTTGGCGTTATTAGCACCACGCTCTAACCAACTGAGCTAACCGGCCTCGTCACGCCAGGGCTTGCTGCCAATTTCCCAGAAATATGCTGACGGCCCGTAACACTAATCAGGCTGGCGAGATTAAAAGCTGAGCCGAAGCACGGGCTCGTCCGGGATTTGAACCCGGGACCTCTCGCACCCTAAGCGAGAATCATACCCCTAGACCAACGAGCCGACACCGACGCCCTGCCTGCTGCTGCTGCCTGGCCGCAAACATGGCTGTTTTCATGGCTCAAGACACAACGAGCATCACCAAAACACGTTGACACAAAAACAATGCCAAGACAAATTGTGATGCTTTGTTTTGCGCAAAAACAAACTGAAGTTGTAATGAAGCTTGCTTGGGTACTCACCCTGTAAAGTTCCTCGTTGTGCAAGCTTTCCTGACCGCACAACTCACCTCTGATAGCGAATTTCAATCTTGTGATAGCCAAGGGGATTATTTATAATGAAGCCCATTGAAAAACAACAGCAGTGGTCTTCTGAGTGGATTCAAAATATGCCACGGTGACGGTGGACCTAAGATGAAGAGGGAGACTCTTCCAGTGCTCAGCGAGGACAGCTAAAAAAGCCAGATGTCTTTTAGACTTTAAGCCAGAGCGGGAAACAGAGGAGAAGCTGGCCGCACGACCCGAGTGACCCTAGAGGTGGCGTCTTGAGTCCACACACATATATTGTGGAGCAAGAACAAGAAGGGCCTTAAAAATGAAAGCACAACCTTTTTAATTAAACCTACAACTAAACAGTAGCCAGTGCAAAGTCACCAGCACACAGGAAATAGGGTCTCTTTTCTTTGTGGCCATTGGAAATCCCGCTGCAGCGCCTGCACCCTGCTAGGGGTCGCTCCTCGCCGGTGTCTTTGAGAGCGATGGACACCTTTGCTCTACCGTCCAGGGGAATTAGCTCAAATGGTAGAGCGCTCGCTGCGCAAAGGAAGGGGCCCAATCTTTACGCCCGCACGCAAGCGAAAAAG
This sequence comes from Culter alburnus, assembly GCA_028476615.1. NCBI lineage: Eukaryota > Metazoa > Chordata > Actinopteri > Cypriniformes > Xenocyprididae > Culter > Culter alburnus. The sequence goes on from JAOTNS010002183.1 coordinate 3,205, forward strand.
ACGCAGAAAACCGGAATACGCCGGCAAATTTCCCCTGCAACAATATTCGTACTATATTCCCGTGCATTATGGGGGAGTTTTAGTTACATGTGAAACAAGTCACTGTCCGCGGCCTGGGCTCGAACCCATGATCTGCGCGACAAAGTATCCAAGGACGTGCTGTCATCTGTCTAGTACATGTGTATTGTTAGGTATCCAATCAAGTGCTTAAAGTGATAAATATTAATCAATATAATATGTAATAGATAACTAATCTATGACATATAATTATATTGATTGATATTTATTATTTTGTGTATATTATTTTAGCAGCATATTACATGTTTATGGTAAAGAAATGAATAAAAATGTTTCTTCAAAGATGTGTTTTTTGTCTGGGATATGATTTATCAAATCAAAAGACACTTCAATTGTAAAATGTTTTATTAAAATTAATACACACAAATATTGAAATGAGTACACAAACACATTAGATATTTTTAAAATAGTTTTTGAATATATCAATGTTTTTTTTATCAATATATATATTTTTTTTTACAATATTGCTTATTTAAGGACTGAGAAAGCAAAAAAACTTCTTAAGCTTTGTTTAGTCATGCTGTCTGTAAATAACAGATATTATATTATTCTTATGCTTACATGCAATTAAAACAGATAATGTGAAAAAAATAATGAATGATTCTCCTTCAAATAATAAACATATCTTACAGGTTTTCAAAATAAGAATTTTAATAACTATATGCAAACACACACGACACAGACCCACAACACCCACAAGGATGTAATATATACAAATATGTACCCATGGTACAACAATATGAAGGGTGGGCCCATGTAATATATACAAATATGTACAGGACAATATGAAATGTAATATATACACACAATATGAAATGTAATATATACAAATATGTACAGGACATATGAACCCATGTAATATAGTATGAAAGGTGGGCCCATGTACAGGACAATATGAAAGGGTGGGCAGGACAATATGAAAGGGTGGGCCCATGTAATATATACAATATGTACAGGACAATATGAAAGGGTATGTATATCCCACAACAGGACAATATGAAAGGGTGGGCCCATGAAATATATACAAACAGGACAATATGAAACCCACAAATATGTACACAATATGAAGGGTGGGCCCATGTAATATATACAAGTACAGGACAATGAAAGGGTGGGCCCATGAATATATACAAATATGTACAGACAATATGAAAGGGTGGGCCCATGGTACAGGACACCCATGGGGTGGGCCCATGTAATATATACAAATATGTACAGGACAATATGAAAGGGTGGGAATATATACAATATGTACAGGACAATATGAAAGGGTGGGCCCATGAAATATATACAATATGTACAGGACCAGCAACATTGAACAAAGCATAAAATGGATGTCTATCAAGCTAAAGATTACAAATATTTACAAACACTAAGAAAATGGTAAGTATACAATTATTTACAATAGACGCATTATATTATTAATTAGATAGATTGGTCTGTACAACTCTTGTGGTAGATATAATAGATATAAATTATTTACATAGTATAATATACAGTATTTACAGGCAGGGGGTGTCCACCTCTGCACTATGGCAGTGGGTTTCCTGGCTTCTTGTGCTGGCGCTGTTCTGCCAGCCACTCCTCTAGAGATTTACCACCGGAGGAATGGGGGCAAAAAGTGGCATTCCCATAGCGGCTGGGCCAAAATCCTTTGTTTTGGGTTGCCCACACTTACTGCACGTATTAATGGCACACCACGAACATATTTTCTTTTGTAGGTTCCAGTGGCCTCCTCTTTAGCCCTGCGCCGCCTGTTTCTCTGTGTAAAGCGAGACACAGACACAGGGGCAATGGGAGCAGCAACAACTGGACCTGCAGGGGACACAACTGCAGAAGTACCTGCACCAGATCCCATCACAAGTGGGTTCACAATTAAGAACCCTGGCAATGGCTCGAGAGCAGGCAGTGTAGGAGGAGCCGCTGGTGCAGGAGTGATAGGGCGCACTGCTGTGACACTACCAGGTCGTCTGCCTGGCCGCAGGTGAGGAGCCTGTCCCTCCCTGTTTGGAGGGAGCACAAACTCATGCTGTGGCCCAGATGTTGTGGAGCCTCCTCTAACCTCTCCTGGGCAGGAGGGAGCTGTGTGGTGGCTACAGGGATGCGGTCCTCTGCAGCCAGGCCTTGTGTAAGAACACTCATCTCCTGGGTGTTCTGCCGCCGTTGAAACCTGCACAGACATAATTTATATTACAGTTATAATATACACTAATCCTTTAATACAAGGTTTTACATCTACTGTGCCTACCACTGAATGAGTGTCCTTTGGTTGAGCTCAAAAAGCTGGATTGACGTGTCATCCATCAGCAGTCGACTGCTCAGCACCAGTTCTCTGATGTGATGGTAGTCTGCCAAGATTTTGGTCCATCGAGGAATGCGGACACCAGCCTTCTTACTCGGGGACTTATGGACTTCACACAGCTTGATGCACATGGCCTCGACCAAGCGGCTGGTGTTGGGCCACTGAGCTGGCCCGCCTGGATGGCCGATCAAGCACCTCTTCACGCTCTCCACCCCTGGGTCACTCTGGTGCCTTTAGGGGCCTTGAAGCGGCCCTGTGTGCTTGGCCTGATGTCTGGGCTGATACTGAATCCTGGCCTTGTCTCCAGCAGCAAGAGCACTCCAGAGGCGGATAATCTCTCTCACCTGCTGCTCATCCAAGTAAGGGGCTTGACGGAGGTCCAAATATCCAGCCAAATTCTGAACTTTGTCCCAGCCAGCAACACCATCGGGCCCAAGAACTGGTGCCTACAAAATGTATTCATTAATATATACAAAATGTCATAATTTAGAGCATAAAATATTCTGATTAAGCTATACTAACTTGAGCCTGGTCTGTTTGCACTGCTCCCTGTAGATGGTGCAGGGCCAGATGATGCAGCCAGCTGGTCTGGAGCCTGAGGTGGCTGTTGTGACAGCCCTGAGACTGTGACAGGAGGAGGAGGAGGCTGCCCATCTCCGTCACGAGATGTGGATGGCTGAGGTGAGAGGGATGGTGTTGCAGGAGTCTGAAGGGGAGAGGCCTGAGGTGGACTGGTCCAGGGAGAGCTGGAGGAGTCATCCTCTGTCAACACTGGCACTGTGATGTCCTCAGTGTCTTCCTCCACAAAGCCCTCATCCTGGACCTCCTCATCATCAATCTGGTCAACCAGCCTGTCCTCCTCAGCTGGGTTCTCAATCACAGTCAGTGTTCTTCCGGTCTGGCTGTACAGATACTCAATACCCAGCAATTCACCTGAAAAAGAAAATTTTAATGAGCACAGAATTTAAAATACATTTTTGTACTGTAATAATATTTATTGTTTGAATTTGATTCTTGCCTGTGTAAACCCCAGGAGGGTGATAGCGCTCATCCAAGGGCTTCCCCAGAACCCTGCGGCTGAGCTGGTCCACAGCCTCCCTCAGAGCACTGCCATAGCTCCTCAGAGTGGATTGCCCCTTTACTGCCTCCTCCATTCGGTCTTCATTCCACCGCATCAGGCCTTCCAGGAGGTAGGCCTGAAAGTGGGGCATCGCTGGCACTGGTTCCTATCATTTCAACAATAAATAATTAATGTACAATTTGTTTGCCAAAGAAAATGGCTTGAGTACTTTTGCGATTTACCAGAGAAGTGTTAACCCACCTGGGATGAAGCGGTTTAAGTGGAGGTGGAACGACTCCAGGGAGGTAGAGCCACGCGCGCACCGATAACAGCAGAGCTCCACACTGCCCTTCTTCAGTGTGCCCGTCTTGATATACAGAGGGAAGCCCTCTGGGTCCTGAATACAGGCAATGTGTCTCTGCTGGTCTTTCCAGATTTGCTGGATGCGCTCATGGTCTAGCAGTGGAACTCCCAGGGTGTCCTTTCCTCCCTCACTGTCAAACTGATCAATGAGCGCCTTGATCAGTCTGGTGGTCTCCTCCACTCCCCTGGTCCTCCTCCGGCAGTGCAACGCCAACTCCCTCCTGCTGATCCGCGCACACAGTGCCTTTTCTGATAGCAGGCCCATCTGTCTCGCCAGTAGCTCACCCTGCTTAGCCAGCCGAAGAGCAGCAACATCCTCAGCATCCCATTCAAAAATGCACCTGGAGAGACGTGCCATAAAGATGCCATAGAGTGGATGAGCCTCCGTGGTGACTCCCGCAGCGAACCGCCGCATGAAGTGCCAGATGTCAAGGCGCACTTGGAGCTCATTCCACTCTGAAAACATGGCCTTGACCTGTGACTGGCCATATGGGCTGCAGCAGTCTCGGTCCACGTACATGATAGCCGGTGGTGCTACTCCAGCCTGCCTGTAGCGCTTCATGAGCCCTGCTGCCATGGGCCACAGTCCGTGACCCTCTGCGGCTGTGAGCACGGACACCAGGACTTGGCCATGCTCATTGCCCACATTTGTACTCCAGGCAGCAGTGTTAGCTGCAGCACCAGCAAGTTTTTTGGTAACCTGTGAGGTAAAATAAATGTAACATAAGCTGTATGCACATTCACAACAATCATTAAAATAAATAACTCTATCTTACTTTTTTTGTAGAGTCCATCTTGAGGACAGAACCAAAAACAGATGTTATTTTGGCCTTGATCTCATCCAGCCGCATCAGCACATCCCTGGCATACACTGCCAACAGCCACTTGGGCTTAGGGAGGGCAGGTAAGGGTGGTGGCTCTGCGAACACAGGAGGGGGGATGACGGTGGACCTGGTGAAGGGTTCACAGGCAGTCAGGTACTGCAGCACACGCTGTGTCCACGCCTCGCTGTGCTCCTCACTCAGCTTTTTATAAAGCTGAGTCACACTGTTGCCCAGGGTCCTCTCCCTCATCATCCTGAGCACCCGGTAGTCACAGGAGTACCTACAGAGAGTACAATAATGCCACTAAATGTCATGAATTACTCAAAATATTTTAGTATATAAATGTATACATAAGTGAAGCAATAAAATATATTCCAAATATATGTGTATCTTCTACTTTCATTATACAGGGTAGCTCAAGGTTTTGTCTTGTGAAAGTTAAGACCTTTTTAAGACTTATTAATGCCACTTAGAATCAAATTTAATGCCAAGATTGCCGGCAAAAGGCCAATATTCTGTATAAATTGTATAAAATCTGTATTAAAGTCTAGTACAGGTGAAATAACTCCAGTTCTGCATTTCAAATACTTACTAAATAAAAGGGTGACAAGATATTCGTAAAACCTCTATTGATAAAATTTGTTGCTAAGTAAATTCACAAAATTCACATCCAACTCTCAAAAAACACAGACTTCTCTGTTGTTACTTACAAAGTAATGATCTATAATATGTTTTTGGCAAGTATAAGACTAAAAAAAAACAGGACTTAGATGTCCTAATTTGACAATTTATGACCTACATGAACAAAATTTAAAACCTGTTTATACAATTTAATACTTTTAAGACCTTGGGGCTGCCCTGTTATAATTGTGTAATACCTGTATGTCAGCAAAGCAGGGAACTGACAGCGATGCCCCATATCCAGCTGTCCCAGGATGTCTTCAGACCAGGCAGGATACTTCTTTTTGCACCGCTTGCACTCCAGGTACTCTGTGGCGAGGTCATACCACCCATCTATGTCCAGGACCTTGCGCACAGTGCGGTAGAGGCCAGCAGCAGTCAGTTTGTGGTTACTGCAGGCCAGCTGGACACAGACAAGTGGAATGGACCACATCTTCAGTGGCATCCAAAGAAAAAGAGGGCGCAGAAAAAGAGGTCAGGAGAGCGGGAGGCTGGGCGTGGATGAGCGGTGGCTGGGGAGGATACCACCAGAGCTTCAGCTGTGGGACCAGGTCTGGCTTTCCTGTTTTGGCACTGGCTCTGAACAGAGTCTTCCTGATCCAGTCCTGTTGGAAATGCGGAAGGTGCTCGTTCCAGTGGACAGGGAGCTCAGCTGGCGGCTGGAACACTGGCTCAGGTCTCCACATGGCTGGAGGTGTAGGGGCAGGAGCCTCTGAGGCAAAAGTGGCTGGAGCTTATAAAGAAAAACATACAATTAGTTTTAGTTATTTAAAGATTGTCACTGCTGTCTTAGTAATGAGCTACAACTACAACCCACCCACCCAGCACTGATGGACAGCTACTACAGTTACTACAATTAGTACAAAATGTTTACTGCATGATTAATAGTTAGCCATAATGGTGAAATGAGTTATACTGGTGTTATGAAGCAAGAGGTAAATATCAGCAGCTTTTTCAGCATGATTACCATTAAATCAAATATAGAGAGGAAAGTGAGATGGGATTATGAGTATAAAGAAAAGCAGCCCCAACACATAATCTACTGTGAGCCCCTCTAATAACTACAACATTCAGTCACCACACTTACACCAGGGGAGAGCAAGGGATGTGGGATGTTTAGGAGAGAGGAGAATGATGTTTAGTCTGCGATTATAACAAAAATAGCAAGTAAACATATTTTACATACACCTTTACATTTCCTTATTGTTTTGAAGAGGTGCACTCAAAGAATGCATGTTGCTCGAGACTTGATATGTGACATTTCTCTGTACAGTAAAATAAAAAAAAACATTTGGACATAAACACAGAATTTATATTATCACAGATCTGTATTTGAAATATCTGTTTAGTATAACACCTTTAGGAAGTTGCTCTTCAGCTTGGGAGGCAACAGTTACCATCTCCAGATCATCATCCTCCACAAGAAGTCACCTGCAGCTGTGTCTGTAAAATAACATTAACATTAAACACACACACAAGCACATATTAACAATACACCTGTACGCAGTGAAGCATGTACTCACCAGGAGAAGAGCTGTCTCCGGGCTGCAGGTTTTGATGGTGAGGGAAAACGTGGGACCGCAGCTGATGTTGAGAAAGGTATATTTTAGATTAATTAGCAAAAACTGTTTTCTTTTTTTTTCTGTACAGTTCACTCTAGTACTTACGAGGTTTAACTGGAGACATCAGTTTTTTTGCCAACAGTGAACCAGACAGAGGTTTTCCAAGAGCCAACAGGCCCTTCACAGTGGCACTCAGGTGTACCCCAGTCTGTGTGGCAGCAGGTGGAGGCACTGACAGTGAGGCAGTGGTGTCAGGCTCTTTTGGTGCAGCTGAAGCCTGCCTTTTCTGTACATAGGCCTTGAAGATGGCCATGTTGGTGTTGGGCCTGGCTTTTGCCTTCTTCAAGTAGGTGATGAGGGCCCGGGCCTCCTTGCTTTGGTCCTCATACACCTCCTTCATAGACCTCCCCCGGAAGTCTCCAAACTCCACCATTAGACACCCCTGGTCTCCAGTCTCCCGAGCCGCTGCCATCATGCCCTGTTTCTTTTTGTACACCTCAACCTCTTCCCCTATCTCCTTGATCTGGGAGGTGTACCTGAGGAACAGATGTTTGTTTGAAGAGAGCGGGTTGTCCCTCTCCTCCTCCCCAGCAATGCTGACGACCAGGTACACAGCATACCCCAGCGAGTTCTCCAGCAGCCACCGGAACCGCTGGCCCTGGTATTTACCAAACTGGAGCTTGCAGTGAGCCAGCACCAAGAACTGGTCACCAGGATCCCCTCCATTCTCCCTAACAAAGGCAGTGGCCTCGGCCAGCACCTCCTCTTTACACCTGGCTCTCCCAGACACCACGGTCTCACTCCGATTCGCCTCCTCAGTTGGCCCCATAAGGAGACGATCCAGAGAGGATGTTCTACGGAACACTGGGTACGCATACATAATCTGAAATAAAACATAAGTAAATAAAAGTGTGGGATACATTTAGAGACATTATAGTTTTAAAATAATAATAAGTATCATAATGCATTGGATTTATATATCACTTCTCAGCATTCAAAGAACTTAAAATATTGATTCATTCCAAAATACCACAGCTGCCCTGGGGCAGTACTAGGAAGTAATACTAGAGAGTAAATACTATAAAATATAATATCATTATGTTTAACTGTGTATTGTATCATGTGTATTATGTGTAAATAGAAATCACTGTCTTGACAGCGAACCCGCCCAAAAGCAATTTACCGCCATATTTTAAGCGGGATGTAAATTCACTATTATTTTATGCAAAAAATTAAATAAAAAGAATTATATACAATCTTTACGTTGCTTTAACACCATATATCATGTGCAGACCATCCCGTAATTTGTAGTCATATCAATAGTGGGGCGAACAACAAATGAAGCGCAATTTAGGCGGGCATTTATGCATAAAATATTATTTTACTGGGCTGTAAAAGATTTTACTTTTATTTAAAATATTAAGATATACTATAAAATATACGGATACGGATTTTGGTAAGTAAGTTAGTACTGTATTTTTTAATATAAGTTACCTTCAGATGTTCATGTTTATTTCGAGTTGTAACTAGTAAAGCGCCCGCGCCCCCACCCCTTCGGATATACACGATTCACATAAATAACATATTTTGATTTCAGAACGGCGAATTTCGCCGAAAATAATAATTCAATAATAATTAAAACATAGCCTTACCCAAAGCTGTTAGATAACGTTACCTATTGCAATGCAAAGATGACAATAATAACGGTCAAAAGTACGTTGATCAATAGGAGAGAAACGCGATTGGTCAAAACAAAGTAAGCCACGGGAGAGAACGTGATTGGTCAAAGTAAGCCACAGCAGATTGGTCAAAAGTAAGCCACAGCAGAGAAACGCGATTGGTCAAAAGTAAGCCACAGCAGAGAAACGTGATTGGTCAAAAGTAAGCCACAGCAGAGAAACGTGGTCAAAGTTGATTGGCTCATGTGGGCTTACTTTGGGCTTACTTTGGCTCAATCAGTAGGAAGCAGTAGGCGCAAGCGAGAGGTAGCGGGATCGATGCCCGCATTCTCCAGGTGGCGCCGTGCCCTTTTACGCTCACTTCCCTGTTGGGACAGTCTGCGCTTTTATGGCACGATGGGGCACTCCCTGGATGAGCTCTTGAGGCTCGCTGCTGCTGAAAAGGTTTTTCGGACGGGGTCCTGCTCACATTCGTGGCAAAAGCAGGTCCCACCGAGATTTGAACTCGGATCGCTGGATTCAGAGTCCAGAGTGCTAACCATTACACCATGGAACCTCTGCCACAACCGCCTTTGCGCACCGAGCCGCAGAGAATGAAGTAATTCAGCCTAGAAGCGCCATAGCAAAGAGCCAGTGAAGGCTTTGCCGTTTAAGCCCATGTTTCCCCGACTCGGTTTGACAATGCCAATCTCGCCGCCTCTTTACAGTTACGTTAGCAGTTGCGCAGCGCCTCTGTTTTTCTCCCCC
>JAOTNS010002183.1:17500-20000 GCA_028476615.1 Culter alburnus
TCACTTCCCTGTTGGGACAGTCTGCGCTTTTATGGCACGATGGGGCACTCCCTGGATGAGCTCTTGAGGCTCGCTGCTGCTGAAAAGGTTTTTCGGACGGGGTCCTGCTCACATTCGTGGCAAAAGCAGGTCCCACCGAGATTTGAACTCGGATCGCTGGATTCAGAGTCCAGAGTGCTAACCATTACACCATGGAACCTCTGCCACAACCGCCTTTGCGCACCGAGCCGCAGAGAATGAAGTAATTCAGCCTAGAAGCGCCATAGCAAAGAGCCAGTGAAGGCTTTGCCGTTTAAGCCCATGTTTCCCCGACTCGGTTTGACAATGCCAATCTCGCCGCCTCTTTACAGTTACGTTAGCAGTTGCGCAGCGCCTCTGTTTTTCTCCCCCTGCCGAAAAAGGGACACAAAGGTTCCACCGAGATTTGAACTCGGATCACTGGATTCAAAGTCCAGAGTGCTAACCATTACACCATGGAACCCCCGCTCTCCGAGCGATAGGTCTGAGAGGCGGGCCGCAGCGTGGCTAGGTGGAGGCGTTTGGTCACTGGACCCTCTCGACCAAAAACACACAGTCGTGGCTTCACTGCCGAAACCCGGGATCGAACCAGGGACCTTTAGATCTTCAGTCTAACGCTCTCCCAACTGAGCTATTTCGGCCAGGTCCGTGTGCGGTCTGGCCCGCGGGGATTTCAGCGAGACCGCCAGTCACTTGCGAGAAGCGCAAAGCTGAAGGTCCCAGAGGGCAAAACGTTGGCCCGTACGGGGATCGAACCCGCGACCTTGGCGTTATTAGCACCACGCTCTAACCAACTGAGCTAACCGGCCTCGTCACGCCAGGGCTTGCTGCCCAATTTCCCAGAAATATGCTGACGGCCCGTAACACTAATCAGGCTGGCGAGATTAAAAGCTGAGCCGAAGCACGGGCTCGTCCGGGATTTGAACCCGGGACCTCTCGCACCCTAAGCGAGAATCATACCCCTAGACCAACGAGCCGACACCGACGCCCTGCCTGCTGCTGCCTGGCCGCAAACATGGCTGTTTTCATGGCTCAACACAACGAGCATCACCAAAACACGTTGACACAAAAACAATGCCAAGACAAATTGTGATGCTTTGTTTTGCGCAAAACAAACTGAAGTTGTAATGAAGCTTGCTTGGGAGTACTCACCCTGTAAAGTTCCTCGTTTGTGCAAGCTTTCCTGACCGCACAACTCACCTCTGATAGCGAATTTCAATCTTGTGATAGCCAAGGGGATTATTTATAATGAAGCCCATTGAAAAACAACAGCAGTGGTCTTCTGAGTGGATTCAAAATATGCCAACGGTGACGGTGGACCTAAGATGAAGAGGGAGACTCTTCCAGTGCTCAGCGAGGACAGCTAAAAAAGCCAGATGTCTTTTAGACTTTAAGCCAGAGCGGGGAAACAGAGGAGAAGCTGGCCGCACGACCCGAGTGACCCTAGAGGTGGCGTCTTGAGCGTCCACACACATATATTGTGGAGCAAGAACAAGAAGGGCCTTAAAAATGAAAGCACAACCTTTTAATTAAACCTACAACTAAACAGTAGCCAGTGCAAAGTCACCAGCACACAGGAAATAGGGTCTCTTTTCTTTGTGGCCATTGGAAATCCCGCTGCAGCGCCTGCACACCTGCTAGGGGTCGCTCCTCGCCGGTGTCTTTGAGAGCGATGGACACCTTTGCTCTACCGTCCAGGGGAATTAGCTCAAATGGTAGAGCGCTCGCTTAGCATGCGAGAGGTAGCGGGATCGATGCCCGCATTCTCCAGGTGGCGCCGTGCCCTTTTACGCTCACTTCCCTGTTGGGACAGTCTGCGCTTTTATGGCACGATGGGGCACTCCCTGGATGAGCTCTTGAGGCTCGCTGCTGCTGAAAAGGTTTTTCGGACGGGGTCCTGCTCACATTCGTGGCAAAAGCAGGTCCCACCGAGATTTGAACTCGGATCGCTGGATTCAGAGTCCAGAGTGCTAACCATTACACCATGGAACCTCTGCCACAACCGCCTTTGCGCACCGAGCCGCAGAGAATGAAGTAATTCAGCCTAGAAGCGCCATAGCAAAGAGCCAGTGAAGGCTTTGCCGTTTAAGCCCATGTTTCCCCCGACTCGGTTTGACAATGCCAATCTCGCCGCCTCTTTACAGTTACGTTAGCAGTTGCGCAGCGCCTCTGTTTTCTCCCCCCCGAAAAAGGGACACAAAGGTTCCACCGAGATTTGAACTCGGATCACTGGATTCAAAGTCCAGAGTGCTAACCATTACACCATGGAACCCCCGCTCTCCGAGCGATAGGTCTGAGAGGCGGGCCGCAGCGTGGCTAGGTGGAGGCGTTTGGTCACTGGACCCTCTCGACCAAAACACACAGTCGTGGCTTCACTGCCGAAACCCGGGATCGAACCAGGGACCTTTAGATCTTCAGTCTAACGCTCTCCCAACTGAGCTATTTCGGCCAGGTCCGTGCGGTCTGGCCCGCGGGGATTTCA
>JAOTNS010002183.1:30000-31395 GCA_028476615.1 Culter alburnus
AATTCAGCCTAGAAGCGCCATAGCAAAGAGCCAGTGAAGGCTTTGCCGTTTAAGCCCATGTTTCCCGACTCGTTGACAATGCCAATCTCGCCGCCTCTTTACAGTTACGTTAGCAGTTGCGCAGCGCCTCTGTTTTTCTCCCCTGCCGAAAAAGGGACACAAAGGTTCCACCGAGATTTGAACTCGGATCACTGGATTCAAAGTCCAGAGTGCTAACCATTACACCATGGAACCCCCGCTCGAGCGATAGGTCTGAGAGGCGGGCCGCAGCGTGGCTAGGTGGAGGCGTTTGGTCACTGGACCCTCTCGACCAAAAACACACAGTCGTGGCTTCACTGCCGAAACCCGGGATCGAACCAGGGACCTTTAGATCTTCAGTCTAACGCTCTCCCAACTGAGCTATTTCGGCCAGGTCCGTGTGCGGTCTGGCCCGCGGGGATTTCAGCGAGACCGCCAGTCACTTGCGAGAAGCGCAAAGCTGAAGGTCCCAGAGGGCAAAACGTTGGCCCGTACGGGGATCGAACCCGCGACCTTGGCGTTATTAGCACCACGCTCTAACCAACTGAGCTAACCGGCCTCGTCACGCCAGGGCTTGCTGCCCAATTTCCCAGAAATATGCTGACGGCCCGTAACACTAATCAGGCTGGCGAGATTAAAAGCTGAGCCGAAGCACGGGCTCCGGGATTTGAACCCGGGACCTCTCGCACCCTAAGCGAGAATCATACCCCTAGACCAACGAGCCGACACCGACGCCCTGCCTGCTGCTGCCTGGCCAAACATGGCTGTTTTCATGGCTCAAGACACAACGAGCATCACCAAAACACGTTGACACAAAAACAATGCCAAGACAAATTGTGATGCTTTGTTTTGCGCAAAAACAAACTGAAGTTGTAATGAAGCTTGCTTGGGAGTACTCACCCTGTAAAGTTCCTCGTTTGTGCAAGCTTTCCTGACCGCACAACTCACCTCTGATAGCGAATTTCAATCTTGTGATAGCCAAGGGGATTATTTATAATGAAGCCCATTGAAAAACAACAGCAGTGGTCTTCTGAGTGGATTCAAAATATGCCAACGGTGACGGTGGACCTAAGATGAAGAGGGAGACTCTTCCAGTGCTCAGCGAGGACAGCTAAAAAAGCCAGATGTCTTTTAGACTTTAAGCCAGAGCGGGGAAACAGAGAGGAGAAGCTGGCCGCACGACCCGAGTGACCCTAGAGGTGGCGTCTTGAGCGTCACACATATATTGTGGAGCAAGAACAAGAAGGGCCTTAAAAATGAAAGCACAACCTTTTAATTAAACCTACAACTAAACAGTAGCCAGTGCAAAGTCACCAGCACACAGGAAATAGGGTCTCTTTTCTTTGTGGCCATTGGAAATCCCGCTGCAGCGCTGCA
>JAOTNS010002184.1:0-58605 GCA_028476615.1 Culter alburnus
TAATCTAGTTTATCCAGCATATTGGGGATGCTGTAAGCGTCCCTCGATCATTTATCTTCTACACTTAATGCAGTCAGCATCTGAGGAAGCCTTTTACTCCACAGACTCACTTCTGGTTCATATTTCTGAAAAACTTTTAATCTTTTTCTTTCACAAGCTGGACTAAACAACAGCTGCCATCATGAGCTACTCTCTGTAAAGTTAAACTTCCCGCCACGTCAGCATCCAGTCTGGATGATCATGTGAGTATCAACAACCAATGACAGAGAGCTTTACTTAAAAACTGAGTCTCAAGAGAGTTTCTCCCTCATTCCTGAAGATCTTCAGCTGCTGCGGGTGAGAACTTTATGATTGAGGCGATCTGACTATCCCTGAATAATCACAGGGTTAAGCTGAATGAAGACTCACCGACTGACAATATATTGACCTATTACTTTGCATATTTTTTTGTAGGGGAGCAGGATGTTTCAGACAGAGATATATTTTTGCTGTGGTCAATAAATCTCAAGGGTGGTCAATCAATATCAGGTGTATTTTGTACAAATGTAGAACGGCTTCAGTATAATTTCCACTGTGAACAGAAGAGTCGATGACCTTGTCAGTTGGGACGAAAGTAACACAACAATACAAGCTAAATTGTTTGTGTTACTCTTGTTTTTTTATAAATATACCCTACTAATAATTTGTTACTATGTAACTTAAACATATTTGTCCTTTATCTTTGCAAAAAAATAAAATATATTAAATTACATTTTCATTTAAAATTTTAGTTTTATCAAATGTTTCAAAAGTAACTTGACAGTACAAACTTGAATCGTTTAAAGTATTTGTTTATAGGCCATGTCAATTCATTTTAAAGTCATTCAAAACATTTTTTTCAACAGTATGACAGTATATATTCCAAGAAACCAACAAAAACAGCAAAGACCCACCCATGTATCAGTGGCGCAGAAACAATACTTAGAAGAAGCTTGAGAAACCATGGCATATTCTCAAAGTGGAAAGAGTACAAACAAACAGGGACATAACAATAGATATTAGCCTATCATTGTCACAGTTGTGACAGATATAATGTTCTGCACCTCAGTGATAATATCGTTCTCTCAGACAGGCCTGTCGTAAAGATGGAAGCATGATCGTTTAACTGTGTCCTTTGAGATTTTTAAAGACTGTCTATTCAAGTTTCAGCATGCTGCCAAATTAGCAAGATCAAGGTATTTTTCTGATTTAATTGCTACACATCATCATAGGCCTAAGATTTTATTTACCACATTAAAATAAATTCAGTTCAATGAGGAACCCTCGGCTGAACTTTTTTGTTTTTTTCTGACAACGTGATAGTCATTCGTTCTTCCTTCACTTCACAGTTCCCAGATCTGACTCTGAATTCACTGGCTACTCCAGTATGCTTTTATCATTTTCAGCATGTTTCTTTAAAGGATCTGGGTGATCTGGTTAACCGGATGAATAACCTCCGCCTCACTTGATGTTGTTCCCTCAGAGTTTCTTTCTCTGAAATTGGTCCCAGTTTTCAAGTGTTTATTAATTCATCTTTGGATGCTGGGTTAGTCCCAACACATGCTCTATAGGTGAGCCTGATATGAAACACCAAAAACAATCCTGAGGAGTTTAAATGTGGGATGTCAAAGTTCAAAATGAACAAAGCTCATATTAATCTGCAGATTATACAACTTAAATATTACAAAACACACACAAATGTCATATATATTTTCAGTCACTGTGTTTTTAATCATTCAGCTTTAACCCTGTGATTATTCAGGTAGGGTCAGGATAGTCAGATCTGCCTCAATCATAAAGTTCTCACCCGCCTCAGCTGAAGATCTTCAGGAATGATGGAGAAGACTCTCTTGTGCTTCTGTTCTGAGCCTCAGTTTAAGTAAAGCCTCACAGGAGGCGGTCATAACAATATAAACACTTTTTTATTGGTCACGACGATACAAAGCAGATAAAACTTAAATCATCTTGATTGATTGATTGATTGAATACTTTATTGAACAACAACAATCAACACAAAGTGTTCAAAAGGATAAAAACACAAAAAGCCCAAAGGCTTATTTCCATTGTGGTCCTTAAGATGGAAGATGAGTAACAGTACATATAAGAAAGGGAGCATAAAAAATACAAATAAATAAAACAAAAAAAACTAATAAATTATTAAAAAAAAAAAAAAAAAAAAAAAAAAAAGCATACAAACACACAAGTAAACAATACAGTAATCCTACTACATCAATGATTTCTATTTCCGTACCTTTTTTGTTTTGTTATTTTTTCTCTTTATAAGTTTAATAACCAATTTTTTATTGAAGATTTAAAATGATAATAGGAAGAGCTGTTAGAAGATCTTCAGCTAAAAAGCTCTATAATCTTCACTTAATGCAGTTTATCTGAGGAAACCTTTCACATCCTCAGACTCCCATTCTGGTTATATTTCTGAAAACTCATTTTAGTGTATTTCATTTACATTTAGTTCACACTTTAATTCTTCCTCTCTATCTACATGTAGCCTATACTGGTGATTATACTGGATTTAATACAGATCACTACTTTGATATCTTAAATATGAGATGATTCTGTATTATCAACTCTACTTTGTGCTGCTCTTTATTTCGAAAGGTTTTGTGATCATTGTCTCTTCTGATCTAATTTCACTACTGCAATCAATGTACTTATTATTAGATAATCAAACTTTCAATTCATATCATATTGCTGTAGTTATTCATCTTTAGTGGTTGATGATGGTGAGTGTGTTGGTTTTTGTATTATTGGTGTCATATTGTGAGAAATAACAGTATTGTCTTTCACTAGAGCAGTTTATAGGATTTTCTCATATATCCTGGCTCCAATAATCAGTTTCTAACAGCAAACACTCAGAATAAAGTATTGATGATCCTCAGACTATCAACACTCATTCAACAAGACATTCAGATCATCAGCAGATTATCTCACACTCTTTATTTCATGTCAATAGTTCCTGTTTTCACCTCATTTATTATGCTGATGTCTTCAGATCTGCTGTGAATTGACACTTAAAGCTCATTTCATTGCTGTCAACAGACTGAGGGGATTTGATTACTACAAATATGTACATTTATTTCTGTATTCATGCTTTTAACTGTTTTTCATACTGTGTAGGCATCTTGCACTTCATTCTTGTGGTCCCTCACCTGCAGAAGACTGTTCTACAACTTCACATAGATGAACCGTTGAGGATTCCGCTGAAAATGATGTTTTTACACTGAAAGTTTCAGAACATCCATCAAAGGGACAAGTTACAGTCAGCCCCTCTAGTATGTGGCTACTCAAGTGAGACACAGTTGGCAAAATGCAAGCTGGTGTTACGCCCCGTTCTATTAAGAAAAGGGGCTGGCGTGAGTTTGGTGGATAACGGGGAAACCGACTCCAGCCGACAGATCACCACGGACAACAAAACTAGATCCAGAAATGATTTATTATGGTGGAATACACAGAAATTAAATAAAAGGAGCTATAGCTTCAGGGTGCCCCAAGGCCAAAACAACAAACATAACAACTTAAAACTAAAATTTAAATAATTACCCTAACAAAAGAAACAAAAATACAATCAACTTCCCTAACTCCCTAACATAAACAAATCGCAAACAAAGTCAACATAAATGGCAGAACACCCCTACGCTCCTAAAGCATAAACAGAAACTTGTTTAGATCAAGTTTTCTATCATTCCACAAGACATGCATCTTAGCTTATAAAGCACGCCACTGAGCATTAATTCTCAGCAAACCGACCCTGGGTAATTCAAGTTTAATATTATTGAAACCAACCTGATAACAGCAGGCTCATGGCAAAGGCAACAGGAGGGATGGCCAACAGCCTCCTTTGCGATAAGGTATTGTAAGGCATTTTTCTCTGTAAAGAAAATACAAAATAAAGCTGTAAAGGACGATTTAGATGAGGACCAATTAAAAGTCAACTGATCAATATTTTGAATAAACTTTCATAATTCAGTATCAAACTGGACCAAATCTTTACTACATTGTGTTCTTAATCCATCTACTGCACTGTCAGTTTTTTCTAAGGGTTTTGTCTTTAATTACATTTTTAATTTTACATGAATTTTAGATTTAAACTTAAATTCATCACTGTTATTCACCAAATTCCTCTTGAGGATTCAGTATTTCTGAGGGAACCTCCACACTGGATGACAGGGAACACTCAACCAGGGGTGTGTGACTGTGAAACACAGAAGAATAACAACAGGTTAGGCTATAACTGCATTCATGTTCTTTCTTTTTTTTCAACCTACTGTATATACTGAACAATTTTTGAAATCAGACATATTTCAGTTAAGTACTTGGTAATGTCTTCTATAATAGTGCCACAAAAAGGTTTATGAACTTTTTAATGTCTTTTTGGATATTGGAGTATTTTAAATTCTCAACAATCAATTACAGTGTTCTAATTTCAGTTGGTCCACCATTTACATAATAAATTCCAACAAACGTCAAATAATTCACATATAACCTGTAGCTGAGGCTTGGCGTCACCCTCCTCGCCTTCCCCTCGGCTTGCCACGACCTACAAAGACCCTTTTAGAGGTCCGTGGAGGGTCTCCTCCAGAGCCTGACTGTTTCCTCTCCACAGCTGCTCTCTGTATGTTGGAGTGAATATTTCTTGTAAGACTGATGTTGTTAAACGTACTGGAACCAAAAGAAATGTCTCTGTAAGTCTCTGTAACTCAGGGGGATGGAGCTCCATTCTTCCAAAATATATTCCCTCATTTACATATGCCACAGAGCATGATAGGATGTTTGCTAAACTGCATCATGCAATATACCTGTCTGAAATCTAATACACTCATCCTTCCAATTCATAATGTTTTTACTTCAATTGTCCCCCATCTGTATGTTATGTATGTATAAAATGATTGAGGTGTATAAAAACTCTAACCCTGGCTTCAGCTAGAACGTGGTCATGTTTCAGTTCAAGAGCCATGCATCTCCCCTCTTGGTAATGGGGTCCTGTGGAGTCAAGCATATGTCTGGTGGCCATTGCAACACTGACAGATACAGACAGACAGACAAGTAAACAAAGACAGAAAGAGGAAAAATTGAGAAATTGAGATAGATAACAGATAGAGATTGAAGAGATGGATAGAAATATAGATGGACAGAGAGGTTGTGAGAGATAGAGATAGAAAATGATGAAGAGAAAGATAGAGGTTGGCTCTTAAAAGTGCCTTTGGGTTTTGTAAATCAGGTGTATCTATAGGGTGAAGGTGAAGTTTGACAGGATCTGCAGGAGAACAGAAAATATTGAAAAAAGGTTTAAAATGTGTTCCCCGATAGAGAGAGATACCAATTTTCATAAAAATATTTTTTTTCTTAAAATAAATCAATAAAATTCACGTTTTTCCCATTTTCTGTATGACTGCACAAAAGGCGCATCTTTTATCTTCTTCTTTTTTTACTGTTAATATGGAAACCATTGGTCGGCCTTTAATTCGTTGCTCTAACATGTAAAACATGTGAGTCTAATGGCAAAGAAAAGTATCAATTATAACATTTAAACAAATTTTATCATTACATTCAAGTCTCGTGGCTTAATGTTACCTGGAAAGTGGTTCGAGCGCAATGACGGAGAATTCTCCTGCAGAAATCACCCAATCGCGAAGCGGACTGGCTCCGTCTCCATAGCAACGGATGCTGAGGCTCACGGGTAATGCGGGCGTATACTAATTAATTTAATTTATTTTTTTATTTTATTTTAATTTAATTAATAACCACAACTAATCCCCCGTTCTCACAATAGAAGGAGAATCAAATAAAACGGATGGTCATGAACATCGTATTGTTGAATTATCAAGCACACTTTCGTGTTTATGTGCTGAAAGAAAGATGAGGATATCATTAAGAGAATCGGCGGTGGGCCATCAGGGAGTTTTATCTACTTTAACATAGTAAAAGTAGATAAGGCTCATGGGTACTCTAGTATTAGTTTACTGTCCGATTTGACACACCAAATAGATGGAAAAACGGCATTTCTCAGAAAAGAAACCGTAGCACAATGGTTAGTAGCCTACAGAATAAAGCAATAAAAACAAGGATCAAATCTCCTGGTTAAATGTTGAGTAATGTAGTGCTTAAAGTTTAAAAATGAATAACAAATGAGAAAAAACAATGCTTCCGAGTGGCAGAAAGAAAACGTGGTGCAGACACGAAAGATGCCTCCTATTGAAATACATTAGATCGAAAGTCGTGCTGAGTGACATGAAAAAATGGGGAAATTCGTGTCCACGAACACGAACCAATAAATTAAATTTCGTGACTATGTCACGAACTGCCGTGAGACTGGGTTGGTGAGGAGGACCCACAATTCTTCAAGACTTGACATGTAAGTGTTCGATGCATTAACAGAATTGCTAGTATTGGTGAATGTAACGGTCTACTTTAGTCTACTGAGTGAAACTTACAGTTGGACCCTCTATGCTTATTTCAGGAGGCATTAAATTAAACAGAGGTAAGGCTCACCCTATTTAGGTCGATCAACATCTTGTTGTCCTAAACGGAAATTCCCTTTTAGCCTTTACAGTCTAAGTACACTTGAACTAATGCCAAGTGTTAGTCGGAGCTCTAAAGTCACAGTTGGTGTGCCCTATGCTCCACTCAACTGGACTTTAGTCCGTTACTAACCTGATGCAGATTTGCGGTAACAATGGATACATCGTAATCTACTGAAGTCAATAATTTCAGAGTAAGTCAGAAAAAAAATCAAATGTGACAATTTATTAGTCAGGTAAATGTATCATGCCAATTACATAATCAATTCAAAGATGAGCTACTCTCTGTAAAGTTAAACTTCCCGCCACTGTCAGCATCCAGTCTGGATGATCATGTGATGTATCAACAACCAATGACAGAGAGCTTTCCTTAAACTGAGGCTCAGAACAGAAGCTCAAGAGAGTCTTCTCCATCATTCCTGAAGATCTTCAGCTGCGGCGGGTGAGAACTTTATGATTGAGGCAGATCTGACTATCCTGAATAATCACAGGGTTAAAGCTGAATGAAGACTCACCGATGACAATATATATGACTATGACATTTGCATATTTTTTGTAGGGGAGAGCAGGGATGCTGTGGATCAGGAGGTAATTTAGATGAAAGACCCTGGGAAAGAGACACACCCACAGTTGCAACCAAAATATCCCTAAACTCTTAAAACTTTTATTACCTTTGGTTTACTTCCATGTAGATGAGACCATTGTACCAGTTGCACTGAGACATTTCAAACGATACCAAACATGACTGTTAATTCATTTGCATTGACAGAACATTATAATTTGTATATAATCTTTTTAAGTGAACTGAGTGATGGGAAGAATGTGTAAGGGGAAGGAAGTGGGGGACAAGGAGCAAATGTGAAGGAAGGACAGGAAAGAAGCTTTCCCGCAACTTCACTCTGTGGGGTGTGGAGACATATGGCTGTATGCGTTTGTGCTGTCCATATCTCAGGAGATCAAAGTATCTGAGGATCTGTTGATCTTACACAATGCACATCTTCTGTTCACAGTGAAATTATACTGAAGCCGTTCTACATTTGTACAAAATACCACCTGATATTGATTGACCACCTTTGTGATTTATTGACCACAGCAAAAATATATCTCTGTCTGAAACATCCCTGCTCTCCCCTACAAAAAATATGCAAAACGTCATAGGTCATATAATTGTCAGTCGGTGAGTCTTCATTCAGCTTTAACCCTGTGATTATTCAGGATAGTCAGATCTGCCTCAATCATAAAGTTCTCACCCGCAGCAGCTGAAGATCTTCAGGAATGATGGAGAAAACTCTCTTGAGACTCAGTTTAAGTAAAGCTCTCTGTCATTGGTTGTTGATACATCACATGATCATCCAGACTGGATGCTGACAGTGGCGGGAAGTTTAACTTTACAGAGAGTAGCTCATGATGGCAGCTGTTGTTAGTCCAGCTTGTGAAAGAAAAAGATAAAAGTTTTCAGAAATATGAACCAGAATGGGAGTCTGTGGAGTAAAAGGCTTCCTCAGATGCTAAACTGCATTAAGTGTAGGAGATAAATGATCGAAAGATGCGTAACAGCATCTCCAATATTGCTGGATAAAGCTAGATTATAGAGTTTAAGATGGTTTAAGTTTTAACTGCTTTGTAACGTATCCAATAAAATAAGTATTTTTATTGTTAAAACCGCCTCCGGTGAGGCTCATGTGAGAGTGCGCACGCGCACACACACACACACACACACACACACCTCATTTACATTGAGTTCACACTTTAATTCAACCTCTCTAATCTAAACATGAACTTAACCTGTATTTTGATAATGGTACTCTAGTGACAAAAGAGACCTCTGTTAAATATCTGGGAATTTGGCTTGATCCAAGTTAAATTTCAAACCACATATTGATTACATAATAAAACGAACATACTCTTGTTTAATGCCTCTATACAGGTCATCAAATTGTTTTACATTTAGAGTACGAAAAAAAATAATTACCCAATTAATTTGACCAATTATTGATTATGCAGATATAGTTTATCAAAACACGTACAATGTATATCTTAAACCATTAGATGTTCTATTTAATAATCTGTGTAGGTCATTTTAAGTGTCATATAGAACTCATCATTGCTAATTATATAAAATCAGCTTAACTGGTTGTTGCCTGATAAAAGACGACAGTATCACTGGTTTCAATTTATTTTTAGATGCATCTATTTGAATTTACCACCATATCTGAAAAGTTTTTTTGTACAATATACTCCAACTTATTTTCTTCGACATTCTCAATGTCTGACTTTTACTGTCCCTGTATGTGTAAAGTGGTTGGTCGGAGGTCCTTTTGTACAATGCTCCTTCAGACTGGAATAATCTGCCTCCATCTGTGAGATCTAATACTACTTTAGCCTCCTTTAGAACTTTTTGTTAAACTATTTGAAAACTGATTGTAAATGCTTTTAATTGTAATGGTTCCTTGAAATATCTTGTTCTTGAAAACTGATCGTCAGTTTTTGTAATTGTTATGGTTCCTGAAATAACTGTCTTTGTAAATATTTGTATACCCTGCAGATTCTGAAATGGTCCTGGGAGGGTAGGGGGGATCTTTGAGCAGATTTGTCTTGTAATGTTCTGTTTGTTTTGTATTGTATTGAGTGCAGTGTATTTGTTGTATGTTCTTGGTCCCCCTTGAAAACGAGATGTTGCATCTCAAGGGGCTTTCCTTGAATAAAATTTCACAATTTCACAATTTCACATGTAACCTATACTGGTGATTATACTGGATTTAATACAGATCACTGCTTGATATCTTAAATATGAGATGATTCTGTATTATGGCTACAACTCTACTTTGTGCTGCTCTTTATTTCGAAAGGTTTTGTGATCATTGTCTCTTCTGATCTAATTTCATTCCTGCAATCAATGTACTTATTATTAGAAAATCAAACTTTCAGTTCATATATATTATATTGCTGTAGTTGTTTAGCAGCAGTGGTTGATGAAGATGATGGTGTGTTATTGGTGTTTTATCCATGTCATGTTGTGAGAAATAACAGTATTTTCTTTCATTAAAGCAGTTTATAGGATTTTCTCACACATTGTGACTCCAATAATCAGTTTCTATCAGCAAACACTCAGAATAAAGTGAGATGATCTGAATGTCTTGTTGAATGAGTGTTGATAGTCTGAGGATCATCAATATTAACAGAGAAACTGCTGAAAACACTCTTTATTTCATGTCAATAGTTCCTGTTTTCACCTCATTTATTATGCTGATGTTTCAGATCTGCTGTAAATTGACACTTAAAGCTCATTTCATTGCTGTCAACAGACTGAGGGGATTTGTGGACCTCAAATATGAACAAATTTTTGTCTTTATGCTTTTAACTGTTTTTCTTACAGTTCTTTACTATTTTTCCAGATATCAGTCAATATTTTAATGGAGAAACAGAATGAAGTTCTTAATTAGCATCAGTTACTTTACGATAGACCAATATAAATTCTTAATGCATTTAGTTTATGGGTGAAATACAAAAAGGGGTTTATATAGTACGGTGGCGCATTGCTGCCACATACATATTATTTTTCCACTCAATTATGTCGTTCAAACGACATCTTTTCTCGTTCAAACGGTCGTTCAAACTTTAAACAACAGATTTCTGTCGTTCAAACAACATCTTTTGTCTTTAAAACCACATATTTTGTACGTGACGTGTACAAGAAATACCTTTATCTGATCTATAATAGAGAATTTATATAGCCTAGATCAGTGCCTTTATCACACTTCCACACTCGAAAAGCAGAAGCAAATATAGTGTAAAATACCTTTGGATGCCTGGATCGATGGCAGTGCAAAGTAATGAACACAATATTATTGTTTTATTGGCCTATATGCAGTTTCTAATAGCCTAATAAAGCACAATTTTATCATTTAGCATTCCTTATTTTCTGGAAAATATAGGTTTATTGGCCTCAATGAGTCTGAGACTCCCGGTCAGAGATTGTGTCTCAGACGACATTAAATATTTTGTGAATATTTGTAAATATTCGTGGCATAACAGGTGGAAAAATGACTGTACTGCAGTTCTGTGGATGTTTTGCCTAGGCAAGGTTATTAGCCTTTAGTTAACTAAAATAAATAAATAAACTATTAAAATATTTATGCTGCAATATGAGAAAATATAAATATTAGTTGAAAATGCTATTTTTAATATAATTTCGTTTTTTCCCCTGACCTTCAACCGATGCGATCCTTTCATTAACAAACAAGATTGTTAAATTAGAATTAAATGAAATTAGAATGAAGAAAAAAATCCCATAGTTTTAGGCTATAGCCTATAGATGAAACAACAAAATATGAGGATTCTTGCATCACATGTAGCGCTTCTGTGAAAGGAAAAAATAGCCTATTCCTATAGCTAGGCATACACAAAATATATTAAACCTAAATAATGAACATATTAAGAAAATGAAAGAAAAAAAAACTGCGACAAGTAGGCTAGACCATCGATGAGTTTCGATTCATTTTTGAGAAGCAAGTCCACGGAAATGAATTGCTTGTCTTTATTTTTCAAGCAATGTTATTGTGAGTGTACAAAAATAATAGTTATACCTGCAGATTCGAATGGTGTTACTCTTATGACCATAAATGTCTGAGTATTTTAATTGTTTCCGCTTTTATAAGAAAATTCAAATGAACACACCGGCGCCTCGCGCACACACAAGGCTCAGTTTTAGTAGCTACTTGACATCGCAGCCTGTTTATTGTCAAAACAAAATACAGTCAGCCAAATATAGAAAAAGTTACTCTGCTAATTTATAGTCTGTGTATAATCAGAACATTTAGCTAAATAATAAATAGGCTATAGGCTATTTAACATCCAAAAACTGCACATTTGGATTTATGCCAAATGGGTTTCTATTTCAGTTTAGCTTTAAATTAATTCGTTTTGGCTTGACGTTTATATATTATATTTTTCATTCTTGTTGTTTTTTCTGAATACCATTAAATTGAAAAGATTTGTAGCGCAAGGGGAACTAAAATAGCCTATGTAGTGATGCCCCCTATGGGATTAAAATGCCAACCTGGAACCGGGCCTGCCGGTAAAAACGAAATTTTTACAAAAAATATGCAAAACATGCAATTTAGGCTATTTCCACAACAAATCCTTTAAATTGTTCTATGCAAATAAAATTAATTATATTGGCATTCATTAACCTATATTTTAAGCGAAACAACAACAGCCTAAAATTGCTAAATTTTGTTATAATATTAATTCAAGTTAATTTTACTGTACAAATGCAGAGTTAAAAAAAAATAGTGTTTAAAAGATTACATATATTGGAAAAAATGGTAAGTAAATGTTAGCCACATAAAATATAGGTTAGCTAATGAATGCAAATATAATTTGTTTATTTTGACAATAGGCTGCGATGCCAAGTGCTACTAACTGATGGTGTGCGCGTGAGGCGCTGGCGCGTTCATTTGAATTTTCTTATAAAAGCGGAAACAATTAAAATACTCAGACATTTATGGTCATAAGAGTAACACCATTGGAATCTGCAGGTATAACTATTATTTTTGTACACTCACCATACCATTGCTTGAAAAATAAAGACAAGCAATTCCTTTCCGTGAACTTGCTTCTCAAAAATGAATCGAAATGGTCTACTTGTCGCAGTTTTTTTCTTTAATTTTCTTAATATGTTAATTATTTAGGTTTAATATATTTCGTGTATGCCTAGCTATATAGGAATAGGCTATTTATTCCTTTTATAAGATTTCATCTTGTTTTTTCTCCGTTCACAGAAGCGCTGCATGTGATGCAAAGAATCCTCATGTTTTGTTGTTTCATAGGCCTATATGTATAGCCTAAAACTAAACCCATGGGATTTTTTTTCTTCATTCTAATTTCATTTAATTCTAATTTAACAATCTTGTTGGGTAATGAAAGGATCGCATCGGTTGAAGGTCTGGGGAAAAAAATGAAATTATATTAAAAATAGCATTTTCAACTAATATTTATATTTTCTCATATTGCAGCATAAATATTTTAATAGTTTATTTATTTATTTTAGTTAAACTAAAGGCTAATACCTTGCCTAGGCAAAACATCCACAGAAATGCAGTACAGTCATTTTTCCACCTGTTATGCCACGAATATTTACAAATACTCACAAAATATTTAATGTCGTCTGAGACACAATCTCTGACCGGGAGTCTCAGACTCATTGAGGCCAATAAACCTATATTTTCCAGAAAATAAGGAATGCTAAATGATAAAATTGTGCTTTATTAGGCTATTAGAAACTGCATATAGGCCAATAAAACAATAGGCTAATATTGTGTTCATTACTTTGCACTGCCATCGATCCAGGCATCGAAAGGTATTTTACACTATATTTGCTTCTGCTTTTCGAGTGCGGAAGTGTGATAAAGGCACTGATCTAGGCTATATAAATTCTCTATTATAGATCAGATAAAGGTATTTCTTGTACACGTCACGTACAAAATATGTGGTTTTAACGACAAAAGATGTCGTTTGAACGACATAAATCTGTTGTTTGAATGAGAAAAGATGTCGTTTGAACGAGAAAAGATGTCGTTTGGACGAAATAATATGTCGTTTGGACGAAATAATATGTCGTTTGAATGAGAAAAGATGTCGTTTGAACGACATAATATGTCGTTTGAACGAGAAAAGATGTCGTTTGAATGACATAATTGAGTGGAAAAAATAATATGTATGTGGCAGCAATGCGCCACCGTAATATAGCACAAAAAATAATTAATTCAGTAAAAAAAGAAAGAAAAAGAAAGAAAACTTTTCAGGCATATTTAGAACGAGAATATCTTGATGACAAATTCAAACACTATGTAAGGATCACAGTGAAGCCCAAAATACTCATTTTATTTTAAATTTTCATTTTAAATAATAGTGCACCACATAGCACATATAGTTGGTGCTGTTGCTCTGTGGCTGCTGTTGAATTATCCAGGTTGTGGATGAGGAGCGACCCCGAAATGCCTCATTCATTCATTCATTCATAGTTAGCCATTTATCAATATGTGCTCTTATCTGTACTTGTGTGAAACATCATCAGTCACTGCCCAAGTACAGTTCCAATTCAAAGTTCACATCTAGCCAAGTACAGTTCAAATCCTTGAATGTGTTCTCAATCCGCCCCTATTATCGAGGATGCATCGAGAGGTGACTTGTGCGGACTTGAGACAGCCAGGTGCATTGTGCACTAACCAGCAAGCGTCATTAGTAAAGCAGAAAATTCTGCTGTCTACCAAAAAATCCTGAAGGACAATGTCCGGCCATCTGTTCGTGACCTCAAGCTGAAGTGAACTTGGGATCTGCAGCAGGACAGTGATCCAAAACACACCAGCAAGTCCACCTCTGAATGGCTGAAGAAAAACAAAATGAAGACTTTGGAGTGGCCTAGTCAATGTCCTGACATCAATCCTATTGAGATGCTGTGGCATGACCTTACAAAGGCAGTTCACGCTCTCAAACCCTCCAATGCGGCTGAATTAAAACAATTCTGAAAAGATGAGTGGGCCAAAATTCCTCCACAGCGCTGTAACAGACTCATTGCAAGTTATCATAAACGCTTGATTGCAGTTGTTGCTGCTAAGGGTGGTCCAACCAGTTATTAGGTTTAGGGGGCAAACACTTTTTCACACAGGGCCATTTGGGGTTGGATTTGGATTTAGTTTTCCCTTTATAATAAAAACCTTCATTTAAATACTGCATGTTGTGTTTGTTTGTGTTATCTTTGATTAATACTTAAATTTGTTTGATGATCTAAAACATTAAAGTAAAAAAACATAAAAAAATCAGGAAGGGGGCAAGCACTTTTTTCACACCACTGTATGTGTGTGTGCAAGATTGATTGCATCTGATTGCATCATAGGGATTCCCTAATGCGTTGTGGTGGAACTATCGCGAGACAAAAAAAGGAGCTCCTTAAAATAGTTTAAAACATTTCATAAATGCATTTATTCATTCATTCAAGTGTAGGAAGATTTAGAAGTACTAGATAGTTTTAAAATGCCCTCTCTGAGCAGTGGCAGCTAATAGCGTCAGCGTTCACTCGTAAGTCATGGACTTCTCCTGTGTTCAATGAAGAAACGAATCACAAACTTGCATGGTTAGTGTGACTCTTGTAGTAGGGAAGAGTTCTTTCTCTCTTCTAGGTAAGCACATGGGGTGCAGGTTGAGGCTTGGCCGGGAAGCACCCTGCAGATGTGGAGTGTTGGCCGGAGGAGGCAAGAGAGGGAGGAGGAGCTGTGTGTCACTATTTAAAGTCTGGGAGAAGTTACACCTCTTAGGGTCAACCTGATCAATAAGTAAATTCCTCTGTAGGGGAGTTTATGGCTCTTGTTTTTAAGCATGATTAAACTGGGCCTGGGATTGTGTTAATTTATATTCCAGTTAATACAGCAAACATAACTGCATCCTATGAGGAAGTTATACATGAAAGTGTAAGTCATGAAATGAGCATTCATTTGACTGGATACACATATGTGTCAGTACAATATATATGAGGTTACATGAACTAGTAGTTCGCACATAAGACATGCATAAAACAAAATACAAAAAAAGACACTTTACAAGACAGTTATAATCATATGCTCAATGTCCTGGGGTGCATGTTCATTTATTCTTTATTCTCTATGATTGTTTTAAAGGGTACGCTGGCGCGTTTTGGCTGCCGCTCCTTTCACCGTCTGCTTGTTTGTTTTTATTGCTGTGAGGTTTTTAAACCTACTGTTTTTAGCTGGCTTTACTTCAGCAATGTCGCGGGTCTACTTCACAGTCTTTGGATTATTGCTTTTATTTGCCTGCGTTCTCTGGAGGTCTCTGGAGCTAAACCGGAGGAGTATACCCTGTTGCCTTATTGTGAACACTCACTGCCTTGGAACTGTCGCGGTCCTGGACTCACGGAGCATGGCTTTAAGGTACACCGCACACCAGTTGCTCAACTTAAAACAGAACTACAGGTTACAAAAAGATGCTTATGAACTCTGTCGTAACGCTGGCCTACTGTAGCAAAGACGGTACATACATCGCAGTTTATGACGCAGTTACTGCCTTTCGTCTAACAACAACATCAGCGTGCCTACGAGTCGGCGACAGTCTAAAAGAGCATACCATCATACTGGTGCAGACTTAAGAAATTTATCTTCGCTCTTTCGATCGGAGTTGCCTTCTGCGATATCCAAGAGCCCCGTAAATGCTGCGTTGTTCAATGCACGCTCAGTAAATAATAAAGCCCTGCTCTTATCGGACATCATTGCAGATCAAAAACTGGACTTATTGTTTTTAACTGAAACATGGCATAAACAAAACGACGGACTCCTCTTCAACCAACTTACACCTGAGGGGTACAGACTGTTTGATCTCCCGCGACTTACTGGTCGAGGTGGTGGAATTATTGTGGTCCACAATCTGCAATTAAACATCAGCACTGTGCGTGTACCACAGTTCTCGTCATTTGAATGCCTTGTTCTGAGTATTTCTGCTCCTAAGGCAATCTCCATTGCTACTGTCTATCGACCTCCAAAGGCAAATGATGCTTTTTATGTCTGAATTTGCTGACTTGTTGTCAATGTTGTGTTTTAAATTCAAGAACGTCCTAATTTCTTTAACCTTGAACTGCCTCTTCCATGTTTGCCATCTTCACACACTGTTAATTTCCGTAAATGGAAATGAATTAATCCGTTAGATTTTGCAGGCTCTGTTGTTCCCTCTCTTAGTGATCTCCAGTTGGCTCCTCTTGAAGATAAGATTTTTCAGCTGAATACTGTTCTTGCATCTAATTTGGATTCTTTTGCTCCCTTGAAGTCACGCAGTGTCTCTTTTGCTCGTTCTGCCCCTTGGTATAATGATGACCTGCGTTCTAAGAAAGCAGCCTGCCGTAAATTGGAGCGCAACTTCAATTTTCCCTATGGCCTAGTGATTCAAAGTTAGTTTAATGGCTACAAAAACGACTGTTTTGGACTACAACGAGCTTCTTCCCGGGTTGGTGACATCATAAACCCTGATAAACACGCCCCTGGGAACACGCAACAAAGTGCCAAGGCCATATGGCGTAGCATATGGAAGCAGAAGAGTTGTGTACACCGGACGCGAGCGGCGCGACAAAAGATATAGAACCCATTATAATCTGTGATATTTTCTACACTGGATGCGGCGCTGAAGACAGCTTCCAGAATCTACATGAGTTCAAAGCTGGATTTGCACAAAGGCTTTTAATAAAAGATGGAGCAGTTCCCACTTTAAAAGCAGAAGCTTCTGTTTATTGGCCCAAACTGTATGTTTTATTGTTTGTACATGTCTTTTAAACGTATAGTTCTGTTGCTATTTTTGGTTGCATCAAGGACGTAAACAAAGACCAACATGTTTTTGCTTAGCTAGCCAGTTAGCTAAATTCTACAAATACCAACAAACTTCTCTGTTCATAGACAAACAGTTGTTCATACTATAAATTAAACGCTACCTTTACAAAAATGCTACTACTCAGTCATGCATTCGGCTATAGTATAGCTTTAATCAGGATAAAACTGTATATTGAAAGCTAACAAACAGCAGTGACAGCATATCTAAACACTTTGACACAAATGCTAAGTCAAGTCACCTTTATTTATATAGCGCTTTTTACAATGCAGATTGTGTCAAAGCAGCTTTACATTGATAACTGGTACATAATTTTGGCTGCATGGCAGCTCATAAGGAATAGTGTCAATGCAGGCAGATCAGAAGCACTGTTGAATATCAAATGTCAAGTCAAATGTCAAGTGTCCCCAACTAAGCAAGCCAAAGGCAACAGCGGCAAGGAACCCAAACTCCATCAGGTGACATCAGGTGGCAAACAAGTGGCAAATAGGTGTTAAATGGAGAAAAAAACCTTGGGAGAAACCAGGCTTAGTCGAGGGGCCAGTTCTCCTCTGGCAAACAGTGCTTCGTTATGAATCAGGTTGCTATCATAAGTCTTATAGGATCGCAGCAATCAAAGTATTTATTTCAGTTCAATCCAGTTGAGGATCGTATTCATCACGCCGGTATGGACGGTTTGTTGAGGAACTGTGCTACTGGCTGTCGTGTCCCTGAGGCCTTCACAATGGACGATCTAGTTGACTTGATCTCTGCTGATACTTCAGGGCTCGTGTCCAGTTGAGGATCGTATTCATCACGCCGGTATGGACGGTCTGTTGAGGAACTGTGCTACTGGCTGTTGTGTTGATGATGTCTTCACAATGGATGAGCTAAATGAAATGCCATTCATAAATGTCCTTTAAAAGCAGTGATTGCAGAGGTTCTGCTCACATGTTTTAAAAAAAGTTAACATTTTTGATAAGTTCAAAAGACCCTCGAAGAGTTACTTATGACATGTTCTGGCCGACACACTGCTTATGCTGGGTTCACACTAAATGATTTTAGCCCAGTTTTCAGCTCGCCATGTTTTTCAGAGGGGAATCACAGCTCACTCATGTGACCAATCGTGTAGAGTGAACTGCTTAAAACTAGATATTTAGCATGTTTAATATCTGGACCTGTCGGAGTCTAAATCCTGTGTTGGGTATCGTTTTAATTTTAGCGATTTCGATTCCACTTATCGATTCCCAGTTTCGATTCCAATGTAGTAAAAAAACAACAAACAACAAAAGTCAAACATTAATATATCAAACATGTTTAACATGTTTATTTTCTGTGCCATTAGTTTCAGCTCAAATAACAAACAAAAACCAGCACTGCCACTGGGCTACATAAGAACTGAGCTGCTCAGCTACACATGCTCAAAAAATGTAACTTAAATTTCGTAATTTAACTTTAATTTAAGTTGTACTTCGGGTTGAGTGCCGTGTGCAGAAGCACCCCCTTTTAAATTGACGGAATTCCGTTGCCTTCCATCTCTCAAGCTCATCCAGGCCTCGAGGGGTGCAAGAAAAGATGGAGGGTATTTGACTACGGATTTGAAGCAGCCTAGAGCTCACTTGTTGTTTTGGTAAGTGGAGAGCCTGACTCTTCTTTCTCCACAGGTCCAACAGAGAAGAAGCCTCTCTTCATCACCCCCAAGCATGCCTGATGCATGTAATCGATTGGGAAGCTTTTTATCATGTCAATGGGCAGCTGGATAAGTGGAGTATTGCCATTGTGATGCTCAGGCTGAACTTGGCTCCTAAATGAAGCATCTGTGCATAAGGTCATGTTTTCTGTGGTTGGATATGTTACTTTACTAAACCATTGACCTTTCTGGTCACATTTATTACAGCCATAGTACCCAGAGCACAGCTTTGTGCTTGTATAAAGGCTTTTGCTGGAGCATCACACACAATGCAGAGAACATTGATAGTGAAATTTCTCTCCCTATACTGAAGGCCACTAGACATCAGATCTTTGAGGTCTGCTATAACAGAATCTAGGAAGGTCATATTGGTGGGTTTCTTGTTTCCGCATGTTAACTTTGCTGGAAAAACGATGATGGGCTTGAGGTGGATAGCACAGAGCACAGGCCACATAACTTTAACTGAGCTCTTGAACAATGGCAGGCCATCAATACTGAATGACAGATTAATTGTGTCATGGTCCAGAATCTCTTCAGCAGGGTACTTCTCCAGGTTGTTCAGCAACTGTTGACGCAGTGGGTAATGCAAATACTCCATGCCACATTTCTGCATTGTGGGTATTTGCCTAGGTGTTTTCAGCAGACTTCGAGCAGAGGATGGAAGATGAGTATGGCCATGTTTCTGTAAAATCTTCAACAGATTGTCAACGGCATTGTTCTTTACTTGGAAGTGAGAAGCCCCAGGAGGCCAGGTCTGTTGCCAGGGATAAGCTGGCCATGCTGTCTTTCTGGTCAGATGCATCATCTTTATTATACGGTCCATGATTTCCTCCAAGTCATCCTCCCAGTCAGTTTCTTCCAAAGGACAGAATGCTTCAGAGGGCATTGGAGATGTTCATTTTGTCCTCCATGGAACGTAAGGTATCACCTGCATCCCATTGACCTTCTGTGACTGTTTCAGTGTGATATTCCAGAGTATCCAATGCAGTGCTATTTTTTGAAGATATCTTTTGAAGAACACGTTTAGGTCCTCTCCAAGATCTTAGACGGGCTGCAAGCTCAGGTAGGACAACCTTGTAAAAAAAAAAATGTGAAAAAAGTGTCTCCCAAAGTTCTACGTCAGGCATGACACGCACAATTGCTAGGCTTTTGGTCGTCCAAACAACAAAGTCACAGAACTGTGACTCAGTGACAAAGATCTGAGTTTGTACCTGTTTGTAGTACTTGTGGGTCTGCTTCAACTCCATCCTTCCTTCTGTGAACTGCAGACAAAACTCCTTGTCAGTACATGCCTGCAGAATGTTATGGTCCTGGTGCTTAAAAGGGCATTTAATCTCCACACATCCTTTCCCGCAACATGCACAATGCACAAGTGCATCAGGAGTCGCGCCTATTTCAGGGAAAGAAGGGTTGATTATGAATCCACAGTGTTCCACTTTCATGTCCCTGTGCCGCAGCTCTGTCTGTGTGATGTAGGAGGCCCTTGCCGTATCCTCTTTTTCTCTCCCCCATTTAATGGCCTCTGGGCCATTGTCAGTCTGTCTCAGTGAAGGTTTCTGTGGATAGCACACCTTCTCCACAGTTGACTTTGCTGGTCTTGTTATGGAGGTGGAGACAACAGCGTGTATGATGGAGGCGGTTATCCTTCCAGCCCGTGTGCTGTGCCATATTTCTGACTTGTGCTGCTGTCTTGTGTTCTTTTCCAGTGCAGCTGCCTCTGTGGCTGTCACTGCCACAAGGTGTGTCAGGCCCTCACAGTGTTGAAGCAGGACAGACAAGTCACAGCTATCCATTCGTGGATCGCGAAGACGCAGCAGTGAGTCGCATGGAGTGATTCACCTAAGACAATAAAAGCATTATTAATAGCTTGTAGAGAAATACAAAACAGTACTAGCAAGACACATTTAGCTATCTGATGCATGCAGCCAATCAGGGATAGGAAGTGGGCTGGGGATGGATGGGCTTACCTGCATACTACACTGATTTGTCCACAACACCAGTAAACTCACTCCCTTCATACATACAACACACTGCCCCATTCATCCCTCCCCTCTATCTTAATGCAGCCCTTATCATGCGTGTCTCAGGCTGTACCAACAAAATGTCTTAAGCCTTGTATTTTTTAAATAAGTTATATTAATAAAGTAAATGCACAGAACCAGTTTATTTGTAGTGTACTGACAATAGTTTTATATAATTATTTATTAATTAAATTAATCAAAAGACGAAAAGACCTTGAGATGTGTTTGGTAACTGTACCTGAATGAATTTTAAATTAATTTTGGTATATTTCAGATCAATATATTTGTTTTTCTTAACATTTTAATTAACACTAACTTTCTTCTCATCTTAATTATAAATTTATTTCTGTATAAAATAATACTACCATTAAAACACATTTTCTTTTTTTAATCTAAGTGTAATTTAAAAATAAACAGATTAGAGCTCTGTGTGTGCGAGAGAGAGATTTTGGTTGGATGACAGTTGTAAGTTACAGTTTGACAAAAGCACAAATGTTGTGTTTTTGCGAGTGTACAAATATAATTAAACACTTTGCAGTTTGAATGATATCCTGTATGAACAAAATGACAGATGTTTTTACGATTCCAATGTTCGATCGCGCCCGCGCTCCCTCTCTCTCTCTCTCACACACACACACACACCGCTGGTTTGTTGAATTCTGACTGCAGATAGATGAGAGAGAGAGTGTGGTGCTTAAAACATTAGCATACCTTTGAACGGACGACAGTTTTCTGCCCCACTTTTACAATCTCCAGGTCCTGGACCCATCCATCCGTGAAAAAGACCTGGGTCTGCTGCAGCGACTTGAAGTTGCTGAAAACTGTGTGTATGCACTAACACTTAAAATCATGTACTTATATATATATGGGTGCTGGAAGTTTGGCAAAGTTTGACGTCCCTTGACCAGTCGCTCTGCTCGTAAGGATCTAGTCCTTTGATTACCTTTATTTTTCGTCGTATCTAGTCCTTGCGTCAGGATTTAGTTTTAGGCGATATGGTCCTAAAATATTTTCTTTAGCCCGCTGCATTTTGTCGGATAGTATTTTGTTTTTCACGGTAATTGTTAATTATTTTCATGCCAGAACATGTAAACTGGCCAAACATACCCATAATTCTTTGCGTTCTGATGACGTTGCCGCCCAGTTGGTCACATGTCTTAGCGATCTCTATTATACAGTTCAATGTACTGTACCTTTATATAATTAAATAATTAAAAATTTATATTCTTCAAAGAAAATGAGCCAAGGCCAAAGTGTCTGAGTTTTAACAAATAATTAATCATATTATTTTTCTTTTGAAAAAAAAATGAAAACGGGTCAAACAGACCCGAACAACATATAAGTGGCATCACGTTTTTACATGTGGGTAACATAGCTGCGAGAGGTCAAGCAGATTGACAAGAGATTGAGGGGGTTGTGTTCGCTCTTTCAGCCACCCACCATTTAAACTTGTTCATCCTCAAAGGTAGGTAATGAATAGGCTTATACGTAGTGATATATACATATACTAACGGAACCTGAATAAAAAAGTTAGTTAGCGCTGTCTACACCATCATTCGTTAATTATTTAATACCATAAATTTATAGGGATGTGTCCAATGACATAGGGGTTTATTGGGAATTATATTAGCCACCGCATTTAACATTAGCTGCAGTTGGCGGCAATATGCTAATCGAGGTCAGAATAATATGATAAATTGAAAACTTTAGGAGCTACAGTAAGAAAAGTGGTAAAATCATTCACACAAAAATACAATGCCTAGATGAAAACAGAGATCAACTTGGAGCTATATGAAACTATGGAGTATAGGTAATTGTTGCATAGAATCTGTAGTTGGGCTGTGCGATATGGACTAAAAGTCATATATAGATATTTTTCCGTGTCTGGATAATTTCATACGTCTATTATTAATGGCCAATCGCTCTCCCACCACTCACTCATACTACAAATCCCACAATGCACTGCAACTGATGACACAAACGAAAAAACGTTTCATCAAAATGAATTGGCGGCTCAAGGGCAGAAATTTATTGTCATTTAAAATAAACTACATCGACATTAACGATATCTCGTGCTGTATCGTGTTTAAAAATGTAAAACACACATGAAGTGTTGATATCTGACACCTGCCTACTGATAATGCTGAAATAGGACAAATTACCAACATCCTAATAAGGCAGATCCTTTGTCTCTTTGGTTATTAAATCTTTATTGTTTTTTATTCTAGTTTTAAGATGCCAAGAGGGTCAACAATAACAACATGTGTTGGTTGCAAAGCAGCTATTGGTGTGGCCACCAAGACCTGCAAATATTGCCAATCAGTGCAGCCAAGAAAGCAAAGACTGGCAAAAAATCTTCAGAAATTTGAGGACAGAAAGGAGACGTGGTTAAAAAACAAAAACAAAAACCAAACCACCTCTCATGTTATTGATGAGGCATCTGTCTTGGTATGTGTTTAACGTCTGTAGCCCACAATGTTTAAGACATTTATAATTGCTTATATTTCTGTATATATTACATAATATATATCTTTATTTTCAGGTGGAAAAGTTAAACACATTGGGGTACAAGGCCATAGTCTTTACTGGAAAGAAAACCAAAAAGCAGAAAACCAGCTGTCAGACCATTCTGAAAAATGCCTTGACAGGATGAAGGCTCTCTTTGAACTGTTAATTAATGGTAAGTGTGTGATTATTTAAAATCTTACTCCATAGCCAACATAAAAATAAATAGGACACAGCAATTACAGTTGGGCATTTTCTTGGTACTGCTGTCACAGGGTAAACCACAATGGGCCAAAAATAGCTATTCATCTGTTGCTTCATCAAATTTTGTCTTTGTTTTATCCAATAGGTGTTTCTTTTAGAGCTGCAATAATTAATTGATTTGAGATTATTAATATATATATATATATATATATATATATATATATAATATAATCTTACATCATCTAATCATAAAATACCTAATCGATCCAGTTCATATGAGATAATGAGTCCATAGGGCAGCATTATAGACAGAAGAATACAAAAGACAAATACAGGACGTTTCCTAATGGAGCACAGTCCCTGCTAGAAAAAAAGGGACATTTGTTCTTATTACAGGAGGTGAATACATTTCTCTTTTTGTACCATTTAGATTGTACTAACCAGCAGCCCACCACCACCAGTCCTCCTTCCATCCAGTCCACCACCAGTTCTCCCATCCTACCCATCACTGAACAACCTCAGTAAAAACACGGTAAGTTCTGCTGATTTTTTCAAATAGCATATAAATCATGATTCAATTGCTAGTCGTGTTTCTTTTTCATATGTTGTTTAATCATGGTATACATGATAACCATGTTAAACATTTAATCTGTCTCTCCTTCTTAAACTGAAATAATACTACTAATAAATTAGTGATGGGAAGTTCGGTTCTTTTCCACGAACCGGTTCTTTCGGACAGTTCGATTCAATAAACCGGTTGAAAAAAACGGTTCACCGGTTCTTTTACGCTCCGACGTAATGACGTCATCCGCGATGACGTCGTCTAACACGGGCCAGGATGAAAAAGTGATTCAAATATATAAGGCTTGTTCGACTTGATGCAGCGCCGCAAAGACCGATCATCGGCTGACTTGAAGCAGTGCATGCCGGTTAGAAATTTTGTCCGACTTGATACAGCGCTGACGCCACGTGACTGTGACGTGTGCCATCAAAGTACCGCGAGAGCGATTCGAGAGTAGCCGGCGAACTCAGCCAGCGCAGCTTCTGAAGAGCGGCTGCACAGGTTCTGACACAACTGGTCCACGATTGGCTGGATTCACTGATGACACCGATGACGTGCGTTTCAAATTTATTGCGACGACTTCAGTTTCAGAAATTCTCATATGGACTTTTAAAACAGTTCAATACGTTTTTATGTCGTCTTCATCTTATAAATCATATTTATTAAATATTGTTTTACTGTATTTACTTTATTGTTAATATAGAGTTTGTGTATGTTTATTTTGCATGACTTTCTTTTTATATACCTTTTACAGTATTCAGCAGCATAACCTATTCAAATGAGCATTTTTAATAACTAAAATGTTAATCTTAAAAACATACAATCTAATGTGGTCATAAATGTATGCTCCTATACAAATGATACATAATACATTATGTTCCTCCATTTGTTTGGTTTCTTCATATTCTCTAGTTTATTTTGCTGTGTTTATACTTCACCTGCATGTGGTTAGCAAACTGCTAACAACTTGCTGTAACTTCAACTTAACAACATTATGTTCACTTTCAAATAGTTGGTCTAAATCACAATATAAATCCAACAGAATTGTGCTTTTCTGTATATGAAAATCAATGGTGTTATGTTTAAAATGTTAAAAAGAGCTCAGCTGGAGGGTACTGTAAATCTTGTTGCTGAAACCTTCTTAAAAAACACATACCCACCAGGGAATTTTTTTATAGGTTACTTTTATCATTTTGTATTAGCAGAAACACCTATGTCATACTGCTAAAGTATATATCCAATATGTTATCTTGTTTTGGAAGACACCCTTCCAAAACACCACTTATACACACATCTTAAACGCGTGTTAATACCATTAATACATAGAGTTACTTAATCACTAAATCACTAAATCATGAAAACAATGGAAGTCACTGATACAAATGTTGAGCCAAAACTGAAAGCGGACTTAAAATGGTAATTGCAATTGTTGCTAACTATAAGTAATAATGAATGGAACAGGTGTTGGCTATGGTCCCGTGGTTCCTTAGGATATATAAAGAACCTGCATTACCCTGTGTAACACACAACAAAATGGACAACGTAACCATTAATGTGTTAGACAGCAAAGGCAATGTTGTCATGCTAACGGTTTCCAAGGACATCGCTGAAAGGATGCAAAATGGTAAGTAAACCACATGACTGTGAAATAATTACAAGTCACCAATGATTTGTGCAAGTGTTTTATTTATCATTTATTCCTCCAGATCAAATGTTCCTTTCCTCTGTCATGGAGAAAGTATCAGCTGCTGAAACAAAAGGTACACATTTACTTAATGAACAAGAATATACAGGAAATAATTCTTGAGTGACACTGACCACATCTACAATCTTCTCTCCAAACAGCTCTCCTCAGTGGCCAGCTTGTGCTGCAAAGCTTCTCCAACCTCCTATTCCATGTCCCACTACCTCCACTAGGTCGCTGGCACCCCTAAACCTGTTTTGTGAAACCACCATCCACCAGCCAGTTCCCCATTACTACCACTAGGCCCCCTGTACCACCTCCACCATCCACCAGCCAGTGTCCCATTACTACCACTAGGCCCCCTGTACTACTTACCTCCACTGTCAAGGACCCACCACCTTCCACTCTGCAACCTGGTGCAGTGTGTGGAAACCCTTCAGCATCCATTCAACCTTCATCCCCTTCCTTCCAGTCAGACAGGCATGAATCTCAAGGTATTGCATCAAATACTGTAAGGAAGATAAATGGCAATACTGTTGTTAAATTACATAATTTTCTTTGTTGATCTATTTCTCTCCTTATCCCCTCCATTTTACAGAAATAACACATACAATGACACTATTTCTACTGGACCTTACAAAAACTCATCAGCACCTTTATTTTCGGAACAAAATGGCATTCTATAAAAAAATACAAAACTTATTCTCACTAAAGGGCTACAACTTGTCAAGTGAGAAAATTTGAAAAAAAATTAGCAAACATGTTAACTACTTATAAGAGAGTGAAAGACAGGTGCCGTGCAACTGGGGAAGGGAAGATCACCTGGGAGTACTATACAGTAAGTTGAAGACTGCTTTACTTTGTTTCTGAAATAACATTGTCATGTGTTACAAGACTGAAACATTGGTCATTTTCATTTTACATCCACCCCCACCAGCTAATGGATGAGTTATTTGGGTCATCGGGGATCGGTACTGCACCACCTGGCACCATTCACTCCACACCTCTGGGTTTGGAAGAGACCTCTTCCACAAGCAGGCCCACAACGTCTTCTCTTCAAGACCAGCCGGTAGGTGCTAGTATGGATGAACAGCCAGGAACTGCTACCATACAAAATGCAAACATCACAAGAAGGCAAAGACGACCACAACCCTTACAATTCCTGGACGCTTATGAAGAGCATGCAGAGAGAAGGACTGCTGTGCTTGAGTCCCTGGTAAGGCCAGATCTGGAGAGATGGCGGCGACTTAAGGAGAGGCGGAGAAGGTCCTTCGAAAAAAAGATGGTGACCAGCTTGGAACAATTTTGGAGGAGCTAAAAAAAAAGGGAAAAGACAAGAGCAAATTATGCATCTATTACAGAACCCACATGAACCCCAATAAAATCATAATCTAAAGATGTCATCTCTTTTGATTTACACCTTTCCCCAAAATGTCCTATGTTTTTTTTCCCAAATAAAAATTTCTAATGACAAACTAATTTTGTTCAATAAAACAAATTCTTTATTTCAACACAAATCTGTTTGTTTGTTTTATCATTTTTTTGAATATTTCTGAACATTCAAATCTTTACTTTTCATCTTTTGTTTTGTATGTTAACTATACACATACAAGTTAGATCTGGCCACAAATCTGGTCTCTATAATGACATGCATTAGTGTTGTGGGGTTGCTGGGGGTATGGTTCATCATCAACACCATCACCTACCACAACAACTTGATCACTGGGCTCTAAACAAAGATTATGCAAAATGCAGCATGCTGAGACTGCTGAACTGATATTTGAAATGCTTCTCATTTGCAGACACTGGAGCCTCCTAAACTTACATTTTAGAATGCCAAATGCATGCTCAATGACCACGCGAGCTGCATTCCGCTTTCTGTTAAAATATCTTTGCCTAGCAGACAAGTGGCCATTGTCTCTATAAGGCCTCATAAATTGAGGCAACAAAGGGTAGGCAGAATCCCGAATTATGTGCATTCCCTGTGGAACAAGTGAATGAGGATCTTCTTCAAGAACACGACAAACTTCTGTGAAGCGAAATGCTCTGGCATCATGCCAACTCCCAGGGTGACCCACACTAATGTGACAGAAGCGCCGCTGACTGTCACAAAACCCAGTTAAATTTACAGAATAAAACTGTTTCCTATTCATGTATGCTAGGGGATTATCACAGTGGGGTCTCATTATAGGAATGTGACACCCATCTACTGCACATACAGTGTTGGGGAAACCTGCTGTGTCAAACCCTAACTTTGACATCTCCAGCCTTTGACCTCTGGGCCAGGATATGTGGTGGGCCATGTATGTGTTAATATTGTAACAAAACTCATGTAGATGCTTGGCAAGAGTGGATTTTGACATGTTAAATCTATCTGCCACCCCAAGATATGACTCCTGATTCACCAATGTCCAAAGGCAGGCAAGAACACTGTTTGTGAGTGGCAGTTTGGTCTGTTGTAAATTCATATAACAGGACCAAGGGTAGTGATGACATCCTGCAAAGGTAGAAAAATAGGTAATCAAGACAACATGCTAACACTTGAAATAGTTCAATGAATTTTATATTAACCAGTCCAGTACAAACCTCCACTTGTTCTCTGGAAAGCCTGAAATGACTTCTAAATTCTGAGAGACTGTAGAGAGGGACAACATCCTCCACAAAATTGTCTATTCCACATAAAAAAGAGGAATTGTACTCACTATTACAGTACATGTAGCCTACCTGAACACACATGGTAACATTAGTCAAACATTTATTATTGTTTTTATGTTGAATAGGGATTTTAATTAATTAATTAGTCTATACAGAAGTGTTAAAATT
Source organism: Culter alburnus (assembly GCA_028476615.1). Classification (NCBI taxonomy): domain Eukaryota; kingdom Metazoa; phylum Chordata; class Actinopteri; order Cypriniformes; family Xenocyprididae; genus Culter; species Culter alburnus. The sequence goes on from JAOTNS010002184.1 coordinate 28,406, forward strand.
TGAGTAAAACTCAATTATTTATTTGTCAGAATGAGTCATTCTCTCTAATTAAACCAAAATAATAACAATTATTGTTAAAAGGCAAGCAACAGAGCTATTGATTACAAAAAACACCCATTAAATCATTGCAAAGACTTTAGACTTTCGATACAGTATTTTTATTCAACATATAATTTTCCGATTCTAGGTATAGGTCTAGTAACTTTAAAGCTAAATTGATAATGTGTCTATAATTTGTTTAAAAATATACTTTTTACATTTAACCTTTACTCACCTTCGTTGCTCACGTGCTCAATGTATTGCAAAAATAATGGATTTTCTATTGCTTCCAGCTGCGATCAAGTAGCAAACGCCACGTGATCTGCCATGATGACGTATTGCAGCAAACTACGGAGCCACAATGTGTCCGACTTCACGTCTCCGTTTTTCAGCTCCTCCCCGACTGCCGCGGCTAATCTCGCCGATCGGTTACATCCAGCCGCAGTCGATGTCGAACACACCTCTTGGCTGCACATGCGAGCAATTTTGTCGGTCAGACGAGACTTGACACCTGACGGCAATTTTCGCTTGATGAACGAAGCGATGCTTGGCTGATTCTTTCCCGAATTTGCCTTGCAAGTGTGCCTCTTCAGACCGCTCGTCCCTGAATCACTTGCGTACTTGACTAAGACTAAGCATGTCTTACAAGCAGCGTACATCGTGCTATCACCGTCACATTCTACTCTCATAAACTTAATTAATATTCAACTTTCCGACCAGTTCTGTGAAACTAATAGACATGTCATTACTTCTGACTTTGCGCTGTAAATCATTTTTTGCCACATCGACTTCTCCGCGGCTGTTAGCTCCCTCCATCACTGCTCTTTGAATTCCGCCGGGAAGCCGTGACAAAAAGCACTGATGGCTTCTGGGACGGCTGGGTCGTGTAGTTATTTTTTAATTGCGTTACATTGTAGGCGTATTAAAAGGAAACTACAAAATGGTGCATTTACTTTTTTCTTTTTTTGTCGTCTTTGCTATTGGTTGATTCCCGCTCCCGTCTGCTCCCGTTAACCATTTATCCTGTACCGTCCAAATCCCGTGATTAATAGCAAAGATGACTCCCATCCTGCAGGAATCCCATGGGAATACCGTGACCCGTGGGATTCCCGAAAAAATGTCAGCCTCTAGTGCCGATGCATGATCTCCATCTGCTGTTAGTCCGCTTCACCAGCAGGTGCTGCTAGCGGCTGTTTACGAAGAGTAAGTCATCATTCATTCATAAAAACGGATTTACAGAAATGGAGCAAGCGTAAGTGAATGTGTGATGATTATCAGGCCAGTATACATGCAAAAGCTGATAAAGACACAAAAGCTGCATTTATGTTTAATTCAGTGTCTTTACAGTTACTTTTTCTGTGTATACTACAGCTTTCTCTCCAGTGAACGAGATTACAGTTATTGCCCGATGATGGTGAACAGATCAAACGTTAAATCTGAGGTAGACATATATTTCTCTCTGTTGTTTAGTTTCCTTAACTTTATATCGCAGCACTGTGTTGTAATAGTAGGGTTTCCCTCATACTTCATAGGATTCCCCTGCCATCAGGACATATAAAACACTTAACATGGCTTAATAGACTCGTACAGTGATATAAAAGACCAAGCGCGCGCGCACACACACACACACACACACACACACACACAGTATCTTAATAGTATGAAATATGATCTGAAACAACATTACATGAGGTGAAGAACTGTCAAATGTAAACAAAAGTAGACTCAAATTAGTATACTAGAACTAAAGATTACTGATACAAGTGGGTTTTTAAACTTTTACCCATAAATTATAGGTATAAATCTTTTGAAATGGCACATTTATTACATGTTAAAAGCTGTAGTTGTGGACCATTATCAGTATTTGACAAAATAGCTGGCTAAATCAAGTTTAAAACAGTTTTTAATCTTACTTTCCTCAGAAGAAAGATGAAATAGATAGAAGATATAATCAAAAAAACACCCTGGTGGCACTTGAATGAGCTGTAAGCTGCAACAGAACACACACACACACACACACACACACACACACACACACACATCCAAGACCATTCCAAATTATTTTTAGTTTTTCTGACATTGCTATTTATTGGTATGTGTTTTAAGTAAAATAATTTTTGCTTAATTCTGTGAAATACTGACATTTCTCCCAACTTTTGTTAATATAATTAATTATATCATTTATATATTAAATAATTTTGTTAATGTTTTTATTTGCATTTGCAGAAAAAGAAAACTGGAGAAACCGGTCAGAATAACAGATAAGATGCTCTGTATATTTTCAGACCTCAGATATGACATTTTTGGGCAAACTATCTAAGCTTCAAAAGTAAGGTGGATTTTACAATTATCCATCATAGATTTGGGAAATGAGGAATAAAACTATATGAAGCAATATGTTCTGTTTTCAATATTCGGTCTGTAATAGCCAGGCTTTATAATAATAATGTAATAGGCAGGTTTTCTACTACATGTTTTAGTAAGAGACATAATTTACGTTATATTAAGCCATACAAGTCTTAAAGGGTCATGAAACCCCAGAACACATTTTTTGAGCTGTGAACAGATATGTATAGGCTGTACATAATTGAAAACACTAAAGGTACGCAATAATTTTATTTAAAAGTTAAAATTAGTTATTTTTGAATTTTTCAGAGCGATTTCTGTCTTCCGGTTTGAAAAGCAAAGTCGGAGCAACGTCACAAAATCTGATGTCATCGTGTACCACCGGCATGATTTGGAGTATGGGCTGGTCGAACATGCTGACGTCAACAGTTTCTACATTTATTCATGAGAAAAAGCTCATTCAATCCAATCACTGTGCTGTAGTATGTATAAGATTATAATTGTGGTATTATGCATGAGGAAGTATCACTTCTCTCGCCTCGGTCTCTTGTCATTCAGATACATATCGTTGGTGTTCATTTCCTCAGTGCTACAACACAAGTGTGTTTTCCTGCGACGCGACCAGAGCAGAGGTTTGTGTGCATGTGGATTGTTTTGCTGTAATCTACCAGCATAAATGGAAAATATGTTAGTGTGAGATCGCATTACAGCAGAGAATTCAAATGCGGCTCATTCATCTCTGCCTGTTCTAGCAGCGTATCCGTGTTTAAAGTTTTTACAGACATATAACATATTCTCCTGCACCAAACATGAACCAGCACGGTTTATGCACACATATTTCATCAAGTCTATGTATCACAATAAGCCTTATTCATAGACCAGTGTTTAAAGGTCCCGTTCTTCGTGATCCCATGTTTCAAACTTTAGTTAGTGTGTAATGTTGTTGTTAGAGTATAAATAAAATCTGTAAAATTTTAAAGCTCAAAGTTCAATGCCAAGCGAGATATTTTATTTAACAGAAGTCGCCTACATCGAACGGCCAGTTTGGACTACACCCCTCTACTTCCTTCTTTAATGACGTCACTAAACAGTTTTTGACTAACCTCCGCCCACAGGAATACACAAGAGTTGCGTTTGTAGAGTGTGTTTGTCGCCATGTCGTCGAAACGCTGTTATTTTCATCCCGCAGTTCAATCACTGGGTCTGATTCCGGCTCAAATTGATAGGGTAAAATCGCTTCATAGAACAAGGAAGTCATCAGCCCGTTTTTATGACAGTGGAAACAGCGGTATACAGATAAGTAAATTATGTGAAAAATACTGTGTTTTTTTACACGTGAAACATGAACACGTTATATAGCACACTATAAACACAATCAAAGCTTCAAAGAAACACGAAAAACGGGACCTTTAAGATTTGACCTATGTAGGTTGATTGATATTTTGATTAGAATGGTATTAAACTAATTCCTAACTGAAACCTAGCCTATGTTGTGAATAATTGTATTCTTAAGAGCACTTGATGATTTATGTTCAGCCAAAAACGACACAAGATTACTTATGGAGGGACATTATTCTTCATTCAAGGCCTCCCACCACATGGTCCATCAGAAATAAATTAAGTGCAACAAATAAAGTGCTTAAACAGTACAACTTTTTCAAGCAATAAAACAGATGAATGCATTACAAAAATAACTAAAAAATATAGCTGCAAGCAGCAATTACGGGGCCAAGCACAAAAACGGCACAAGAAGCAAGCCAACACGACTGGGAGCATCAGGCTAACTGCAGCAGTGAGCAATTAGAGACCTATTAAGATCATTTTAGGCAAAAGTGCTGAAAAATGATCAAAAATTAGGATTTTACTGGTTTATCACTTTCGACCAATAGGTGGCGCTGTGACCAAATTAATGTGGTATGGTCAGAGTGAGTTGACAATGACACTTGCAAAGTTTGGTGTCAATATATCAAAGCATTGCAGAGATACAGCTTCAAGAGTAATTTTTGCATCATGCCTCAAATTCTTTGCTCTGGTATACGAAAACGGTTTGACATATCGACTTGAAATCCATAACTTTTTGTCGGCATCGTCTGAAGATGACACGGTTCAATTTTGGTGAAAATCGGAGCAACGGTCTAGGAGGAGTTCGAAAAAGTAGGTTTTTAAAGAAAAACAATATGGCGGACAGGAAGTTTAGCTGACTATGGCAAATTTGATATCTATGTTCTCAGCATGACCCAAGGAATTATTGAGATCAGTTTAATTACAATCGGTCAATATAGTCAAAAGTTATTAGCATTTTTGTAAATTTTGTTATAACTTTTGGCCACAAGGTGGCGCTGGTCCGAAACTTCTCAGGCTCCTTGAGGGCATTGTCCTGATGACCCATACCAAGTTTTGTAAGATACGTTAATGCGTTCATAAAATACAGCATTTTAGCACAAATTCAAAATGGCCGACGGCCAAAATGGCCAAAGTGGGGAAGTTGGACATCATTTGACTCGGCATGATTCCCCGAATCCAACGAGACCAAATTTATGATTTTTGGACAAATCCATCAGAAGTTATAAGCAAAAATAGCCATTTTCATATCTCCGCACCAGTAGGTGGCGCTGCGCCGAAACACTGCATGTTGCCTCAGGTCATGCTTGTGATGACATGTACCAAGTTTGGTCTGAATACGATAAAGCGTTGCAGAGATACAGCCTTACTTCTATTTTCGCAAGCGCTACGTAAACTTTTTCTGTGTTTTTCGAAAACGGTTTGAGCAATCGACTTGAATTCCATAACTTTTTGTCAGCATGGTCTGAAGATGATCTGGTTCAATTTTCGAAATCGGAGTAACGGCCTAGGAGGAGTTCGAAAAAGTATTTTTCAGAAAATTCAAAATGGCGGAAAAATTTTCATGACGGAAAAATGACGTCATATGGTGCGATCGATCGGCTTGAGCCAAGGAATCAGAGGAAAAAAGAATTTTGTTTCTAGCCCTTACGGTTCAAAAGTTATTAACATAAACATAAGTGCAACTTTGGACAGCTGGTGGCGCTAGAGGGATTGAGTTAGAGACTCCAAATTTGCTATGGACAAAGGTCAGACTGTCCTCTAACTGTGTGCCAAATTTCACAACTTTCCCGCAAGCGGTTCTATGGGCTGCCATAGACTTCAAGAGCGGAAGAAGAAGAATATAAATATAGCTGCAAGCAGCAATTACGGGGCCAAGCACAAAAATGGCACAAGAAGCCAGCCAACATGGCTGGGAGCATCAGACCAACAGCAGCAGTGAGCAATTAGAAAAAAAAGTTATTAGCATTTTTGTCAATTTTGTTATAACTTTTGACCACAAGGTGGCGCTGGTCTGGAACTTCTCAGGCTCCTTCAGGGCATTGTCCTGATGACCCATACCAAATTTATGAATTTTGGTCAAACCCATCAGAAGTTATAAGCAAAAATAGCCATTTTTCATATCTCCACTCCAGTAGGTGGCGCTGCGCCGAAACACTGTATGATGCCTCAGGTCATGATAGTGATTACACGTACCAAGTTTGGTCTGAATATGATAAAGCACTGAAGAGATGCAGCTTCAAGTGTCGTTTTTGCATCATGCCTCAAATTCTTTGCTCTGTTATACGAAAACGGTTTGACATATCGATTTGAAATCCATAACTTTTTGTCTGCATGGTCTGAAGATGATATGGTTCGATTTTGGTGAAAACGGAGCAACGGTCCAGGAGGAGTTCGAAAAAGTATGTTTTTAAAGAAAAACAATATGGTGGACAGGAAGTTCAGCCAACTATAGCAAATTTGATATCCATGTTCTCGGCATGACCCAAGGAATCTACTGAGACCAGTTTCATTACAATCGGTAAATATATTCAAACGTTATTAACATTTTTGTAAATTTCATAATAACCTTTGACCACAAGGTGGCACTGGTCCGAAACTTCTCAGGCTCCTTCAGGGCATTGTTCTGATGACCCATACCGAGTTTCGTAACGATACGCTAATGCGTTCGTAAAATACAGCATTTTAGCACAAATTCAAAATGGCCGACGGCCTAAATGGCCGATATGGGAAATTGGATATCAATCGACTCGACATGATGCCCTGAATCTAACGAGACCAAATTTATGATTTTTGGACAAAACCATCAGAAGTTATAAGCAAAAATGACCATTTTTCATATCTCTGCACCAGTAGGTGGCGCTGCGCCACAACACTGCATGATGCCTCTGGTCATGCTTGTGATGACATGTACCAAGTTTGGTCTGAATACGATAAAGCGTTGCGGAGATACAGCCTTATGTCCATTTTCGCAAGCACTATGCACAATTCGTTCGCTTATTTTACGAAAACGGTTTGAGGAATTGACTTGAATTCCATAACTTTTTCTTGGCATGCTCTGAAGATGATCTGGTAAAATTTTCATGAAAATCGGAGTAACGGCCTAGGAGGAGTTCGAAAAAGTAGGTTTTTCAGAAAATTCAAAATGGCGGAAAAATTTTCATGACGGAAAATGACGTCATAGGGTGCAATCGATTCGTCTTGACCCACGGAATCAGGGGGGAAAAGAATTTTGTTTCTAGCACTTACGGTTCAAAAGTTATTAACATAAACATAAGTGCAAATTTGGACAGCTGGTGGCGCTAAAGGGATTGAGTTAGAGACTCCAAATTTGCTATGGACAAAGGTCAGACTGTCCTCTAACTGTGTGCCAAATTTCATAACTTTCCCGCAAGCGGTTCTATGGGCTGCCATAGACTTCAAGAGCGGAAGAAGAAGAAGAAGAAGAAGAAGAATAATAAGCGTACGGAACGCCAACAATAACAATAGGTGCCTAAGCACCTTCGGTGCTTGGCCCCTAATGAGGCATAATCAGTATCAGATGCAGATCAGAAGCTGGGTAAAGTCCTTGTCTGTGATCTTTGGGCATGGTTATACTGGCCTGAGGCCTTCTTGGAGGATGTCTGAGGGGGGCTCCGATGTGAAGCAGGGCTCCAGATTGGCCATCTTTATGGTCATTATTGATGACAGGGTGCCATCCAATGCTAGGCTGTTTCTTCTCTTGGTTTTGTTCAGTCCCACATCTGAAAACACCCTCTCAGCATCTGTGCTTGCATGGGGCAACACCAGGACCAGTTTGGGGACGGCAGCAAGCCTCTCGAATTCTTTGGCTTCTGTCATCTATGGAAAATGCACCAAGAACACAATGGAAAAACATACCTGGATTTTTGATTGATTAATGCTGTAAGTATACTGTAGGTTGATCCATTAACAAAGTAAAGATAAAAACATGCATAATTTGCAACATGCATGACACATATATGCATGCAACAATTTTTAAGCAACAGATGTAGCTAAGACACACCTGCCAAAAGGAAAAAAATGTTTACCTCGTGTTTCCGGGTTGCAATTTCAGCCCCAAAGCTTTCCTGTCTCCTGCTCTCTCTGTCCTGTGAGATGCCAGTGTGTTTGTCTGTCTTTTCTCACTTGGCTGGTTCTTTAAATATAATAAAAGGTTTTGCTTTTGTCCTGGCAAAGGTCTCTTCTTTTTCCTCAAACATTTCTTAAAGGGTTATTTCACTCAAAAATGAACCTAAGGGAAAGGTACGTGCTGCTGTGGGCCGTGTTGTTCATTACCTGGTGATTCAATTAAATAGCTGTGGATGTCACCGTAATTGACGTTGGGCCATTCAGTCGGGTCATTTTCCATAAAATGAAGGTAAGGAAAATGGACACTGACACTGACACCAATAATATTTAGTTTATCGATATCTCCTCCTCTCAGGTTCACATAGGGTGGAGAAAAATCTTTGACATGGTTAAAAATAGCTAATGTTTTTTTTTTTAGCATATCCTGTCATGTTCCCCTCCAGTGGGCATAGTTCTAATAATAGTAGTACTATGACTAGTTGCCTGTATCCACTTTTGTGTCTATAAATGCTATTTTTTGGGGTTTATTTTATTTCTGGGTTTTTAGGCATTGTTCTGTTTTTTTGTTATAAGTCATGACGAGGAGGCAGCATCACGAAATACATAGTCAATAGAGAGTTGGATTGTTTAGACAAATTTGTCAATGAATTAGAGGCAAAGATTTCATTTTTATAGACCGAATGCTTTTTTGACAAGGCACTGTCTCCCAAGTGTGTTTGAAGGGAGGGTCAGACCTTCTGGAGTCTGCATGTTGTGATTGTTTTAATTCTAATACATAGATTATCTGGTAAAAATAGTTTGATTTTTATGCATTCTGTGATTGTGTTCCATTTTGGTTATTTTATGGTCACATAAGAACGTTACAAAGAGGACATTTGGGAAGGTAACAGAACGTTCCCATATGGTCCTCTGTCGTCATTTTAATAATTCCCGATATGAATTTACGGGGACATTCTATTCTGGCTATTTTATGGTAACATAAGAACGTTGCAGAGAGGACATTTGGGAAGTTAACAGAACGTCCTATAGTAAAAGTCCCCTAAACATTCCCAGAACGTCCTGAATGTTCCCTGGAGGTCCACCAAATAACGTTCCCCAAACCTTAAAAGAACTCCACATTGTGACCGCTCTGAACGTTCTGTTACTAGGCAACATCCTTAACACCAGTGGATGTTCTGAGAACGTAAAATTTCTAGCGGGGGTATTTCTTGCTGTGATTTATTTTAGTTATGTAGTTTCCTGTTGCTGATTAAATGTCTTCTCTGTTCAGGTTTGTGTTGAGAACGGCTGTTCCAGTTACGGCTAAACAAGCCAAGAAAAAATGGAACAATCTGAAAGAAAAATACAAGGTGTGTGTGAGTATAATTATATAAATTACAGTGCAGTGAAGGGATAAATGTTTTTTTTTTTTTTGTAATAATATAATTAACAATAATTATTATTATTAAAGCTGCAAACAGCATTTACCAGGGTTCAAGCACTTTAAGGTCTTTAAGCACATATGCATAAAAAGGAATTGTTTTATTTAGCAAGCATGTAACCAAAGAAATCATAGAGGAACTTATGATATATGCTAAAACAAACACAGAAAGAAAAGGCTTAAACAATAATACTTGGTACATACTAAGCATGGTTACACACACACACACACACACACACATACACACATTTTTGAAGATTTAGTATTTGATATACATGATAGGTAAAGATGTTTGTTGCAAATCTCAGTAAAACATAATTTTTTAGGTTTTATTTTACTCATAAGTGGCATAACGGTTAAAACTAAAGTTCTAATGAAAATGTAGCGGTGAATTTTGTTAAAAATATGAGTAAATATGAATTAAAGTTTAATATTAGTGAAGAGTATGACCAAATTACTATTTTAAACAGCAGGTGGCAGCAGAGGACTTCTTATTGGATTACTTTTATTAAAGGGTTAGTTCACCCTCATGCTGTTTCACATCTGTAAGACCTTAATTAATCTTCTGAACACAAATTAAGATATTTTAGTTGAAATCTGATGGCTCAGTCATCGGATTTTATCAAAAATATCTTAATTTGTGTTCTGAAGATGAATGAAGGTCTTACGGATGTGGAACGACATGAGGGTAAATAATAAATGACAGAATTTTCATTTTTGGCTGCACTAACCCTTTAACTTTCATTATTCAAGTGTCTGTTTTATGTTAAGTTTATTTTCCTTGTTAACTTCATTAATTAAATGTGCTTACACACACATTTTGTTGCAGATATGGATATTTGAAATCAATAATGAGGTAAGAAAATGCATGTTCCAGGTTTCCCTTTTAAAAATAATTAAAGTGTAAGTGTAATGTTATATTATTATAAAAACATTTGTCGGATGAATACATGAAGTGGTAAATTTTAATAAAATTTGATTTGTAATAGTATAAGGATTTCATATAGTTTAAAGGGATTTTAAATGTCAAAATGGCATTAAACGTGCTTGATATGCATTTTGTTGTAGAAATTGATATTTAAATCAGTAATGAGGTAGGAAGTGTTAAGGTAAGAAAGTAAAAATGAGCAGTTTTATTCAATGTGTTAACGTATTTAAATTGAAACGGGAAGACAGGGTGGAACATATTGAACAGCATTGGACCTTTTTATGAAAATAGGCAATAGTGTTTTACACCACAGTTCAGTTAGAGCTGTTGAATTTGTTAAAACTTTAATTTCTTCTAATCTCTATTATTTATTCTGGTAATGCCATTTATATCATTTTAAAATACTGCATTCTGTGCTGAGTTTAAATGGGTCTGTTAGCTACAGTTTGTGTTCTGAGCGAGTCATGGTCGTTGGATTTGATCCATGTGTTGTTGTTAATCTGGTCCAGAGTACGGCTCTTTATTGTGCTGTGGCGGTTTACATGACAATTATGCGGAAACGGTCTTGATTGGTGTAAATGGAAAGGATACAATGTCTGAATATTTTTTTTTAATTTTTTCAATAGTGCACTATGTGCGTTTCATCATGTTGAAAGTAGTGAAGGTGTGAATGAATGACTGATTGTAGCATTAGGTACACAGTATGTTCATAGTGTTGGAGGGGCAGGACTTCAGATTGTAGACAGCATTTGATTGAACGTAAAAATAAGTGTCTGACAATGAAGGTAAATTAGTGTTATTTGTAATTTATTATGATTTTGTTGTTGTAAATTTTTGCTATGTCATAACTTATGACAGATTTATGGTAGACTTTAGTAAACAAAAATGTAAAATACAGGGATTTATTGAAAGTTGTTGACCTCTTATCTTTTTAAATATAAGAAATTTAAAAAATTTATTGTTTTTTCAACAAAGCATTTTACTGTTAATTTGTAATTTAACAATACCTTTTTGAAGCAGCATAGTATATACTTTTGTTAATGTATTACATTTTAATTTTATTCTGTAACAGTTAATTGAATCATATTGCTGATAGGTTGTTTGCAAACACATGCAGGAAATTCACGTGGAGGGTGTTTTTTCTCCACGTGTGTTTCGCGTGTTATCAGACTCACGTGTTTGCAAACAACCTATCAGCAGTAGGATTCAATTAACCATTAGAGGAGGAGGAGATAAGGAGAATGGCGTCGCCTGTGAAGCAAGCGAAATTAGAAATCAAGGATGATAATACAATTTTTTGGGTAAATTCACCATGTCAGTGAGTGCAAGGTGTCTTTGGTGAAAATACTTAAACTTTTTAACGCAGTGCTACAGACCAATCGGGACGATTTCAAAAATATGGCAGTTTTCGCGCCCGAGATGCGTACAGCATTCATGCAGGCTGAGAAGAATCGAAGAACCGTTAAAGTCAAGAACTTCACTAAACAGATTAGTAAGTAGAGTTGACATTACGATGTTTTTAGTGTGTTTATATTTAAATAAACAGTAGTGAACGTGATGTGGAAGTAAAGCTTTCATTAAAATTGTTTTTAGGACAACTTAACATTAGTTCTACTAATATTGAACTTTTTGGAAATATTAGGAATGTTTATGTATAGTAATTAAAGCATTTGTTTGTAGGTGCACAAGGTGAAGGTTTTTAAGTGTATTGTATGGCAGGCAGGAAGGTCCAAAAATATGGCTACCGACTTCACTATACAATTGCCAGTAGCCACTGAGTTTACCACTGATAGGCTGGTGGTGCATCTGTATACACACTCTCCTCACGCAGCGGACGACTCACTTTCCTCACGCATCAATTGACTCTCCTCACGTTTCTTTTCAAATACTGTGATGGTGCAATAACTAACTACATCTAGTAAAGTTGATCATTTTTGTGTTTTATATATATATATATAATATTATATATATTTTTTTTTTTTTTTTTTTTTTTTTTTTTCAAATGCTCATAAAAATGAAATAAAATGTTTTTTGTTGTTGGTTTTTTTTTTTTTTCTTAAGCATTTCAGAATGAGCCTTTTTTCATAGTACATAATACACATTACACAGTTCTATACTGGGTTTATATAAATCAAGCAAATTCAGATCCATCAAACCCAAAAACAAAACACAAAAGTGATTATGTAATTTTAATAAAATTAAGTTTTCCCCTTAAGTAGCAAAGCCATTATATTAGCTGTGCTTTGCTTTTACGAAATCATACCAAAGAAAATAAATTGACCAAAAAATATTGCAAAGCAGGTACATGACAAATTAAATAAAACAAGTCTCCATAAATATGCAATTAATTCCCAGACCATTTTGTCCAAACACTCATTAAGAAACTGTCCATTATCATCCTTAATTTGGAAACAAAACACTAAGTGCGTTTTGGCCAGTTGTCTGTCATCATCCGTCCAAGCTGAAGAAGGGCTTTTTCCTGGTCTTTCTACTCCGCCCACTTCCGATCTCAGACTGATGTCCTGGCGCCTTTTTGAGGTATGTTCTGCGGTTCTGCTGCTGGTTATTATTGGGAAACTGCATCTCTTTGAGTTCAAAGTACATCACGTTATATTATATTTATATATATTTAAGTTATATTTATATTATATTAAAGTGGAACGATAACTGACGGGTATAATGATGTCAAATCCCTAGGCAATTTGGCGGGTTATGTTTCACAAATTATGTTCACTCAATTTGCTGGCTAATTTTATGTAACTTAATCTGCCATACTCAACTCATGAGTCAATATGAATAATAAATATAGTCGAATTTCACAGGCAAAGCACATGATAATTGTGGCTCCCACTTTCTCATCCTTTAGGTTTATCTAACTGCTTAAAAATGGCAGCCAGTTCGAAGTAAGTATCTACATAAATAAATTATCACTTTGGCTGCACATTACCAGATTAATTATTCAATTTCCATTTGTTACTTTTTTCCATGAATTGCTGGTTGCTATTCTTTTTTTGCACAGTATGATCTTGTCGGCAACAGTTGTTACTTTTAGCATTTGGACAATAGCTAGCCAACTGATTTAGAAACTAGAAATTAATAACTTGAGCACATGAAGAGATTTATGTGAAATTGTGTTTCTGTGGCATAGTCTGTTTTTGTACATGCATAGTCTATTGTCAATTACTGTTCATCTAATCACAATAATCTTTTTATTACATTTATTAAAAATCTTTATATCTCATGTAGGTTTACTAATGTAATGTCACATCTTTTTTCTCTTTTTTTTTCTTTTTAGCACAAGTGACACAAATCTGCAAGCTGCCCGACTGATCCGGGAAGCTGTTCAGCTGTTACTGAATAACCAAACACCCAGACACTCAAACCCTGCTGACACTGCAGCAACGACTGAACATAATACATGTGAGGGGAACACAGGCCAAATAAGGTCTATTTCCTCTCATCTGGCAGTGAGAACAAATGAATCTCATCAATTTCGAAATTCCATTAATTTCCCTCAGCCATCAACCTCCAGAACAGATTTTGTGCAGGCAAATCTTTCAAGACTTTTCCAGCCTTATCGACAGCCAGCAGCAAGTCGGTCCACTCAGTCCCGCAGAGTGTATGAAACACCCTGGGCCCATAATTTTATTTTTGTCTAGCTGACCCTAAGGCTGAAATGGCACCTTTAACAGAAGTCCGACTCCGAGAAGTCACTCAACCCTCAATCCCCTAAGGTCAAGTCAGTGTTTTGGCTTGGATGTTTATTTGGAGGCACTAAGACTCAGTGAAACAGTCTCTGTTTGGGGGCCCAAGCAGTATATCTGTTGGTGCCTTGTTTAAAGGTGCCATCGAACGTTTTTTACAAGATGTAATATAAGTCTAAGGTGTCCCCTGAATGTGTCTGAAGTTTCAGCTCAAAATAGCCCATAGATTTTTTTTAATTAATTTTTTTAACTGCCCATTTTGGGGAATCATTAAATATGAGCCGATTTTATGCTGCGGCCCCTTTAAATCTCGTGCTCCACGCCCACGGAGCTCACGCTTGCCTTGAACAGTGCATAAACAAAGTTCACACAGCTAATATAACCCTCAAATGGATCTTTACAAAGTGTTCGTCATGCATGCGGCATGCATGCGTCGGATTATGTGAGTATTGTATACTGTTATATTGTTTACATTTGATTCTGAATGAGTTTGAGGCTGTGATCCGTGGCTAACGGCTAATGCTACACTGTTGGAGAGATTTATAAAGAATGAAGTTGTGTTTATGAATTATACAGACTGCAAGTGTTTAAAAATGAAAATAATGACAGTCTTGTCTCCGTGAATACAGTAATAAACGATGGTAACTTTAACCACATTTAACAGTACATTAGCAACATACTAATGAAACATTTAGAAAGACAATTTACAAATATATACCCTGAGTTCTCCTTCACTCCTTGTCCGTTCTCATTGTTGTCTACATGTGTATGCTGTCGTAACCCTTTTTGGAAACTCCTGTGTCTAAGTAAAGTATTGTTAATCGTCATCTTCGTCTTCATCGTTCTTGCTACCACAGCCACACATAACAGAAGAACGGACCTATACAGTTTTTTGCTGTGATTTTCTTTTTGTTTGTTTTTTCCCCTTTTTCCGTCACCATGGACCCTGCTGTTGCCCTTTTGTGCCTGGAGCAGAGGACCGCTCCCTGGAATCACATACCCTGGATTTTTTGGAGTTGGCGTGCCTCACACACTATCCTGACCGCTCACTCTGCGTGTTCTACATCTCCAGCCTTAGCGAGCGGTCCCGGGCACGCCTCTCAGGGAGCGGTCCTCAGAAGGACGTCGCCGCACTCGTGGAGTGGGTACTGGTAAACAACAACTCTCCGTTTACTATCTGCCCCGCGGAGGATGACTTCGCCGCCAGCCCCACTCCACTGCCAGAAGCCAGTCAGCCACCATCGACGAACGTCACAACGGAGATGTTTCACGAGCCCACCGCAGAGGAGGCCAGCCCACCACGATGGATGAGCCAGGACCGAGGAAAGGATCGGACAGTACCATCGCCCCGGAGCCAACCTCACAGCAAGGGTCTGACCAGGTGTGCGAGCCGGTAACATCATCTGACGTCGTGGGAGTGCTTGTGGAGCTCGAGGGCTGGGAGGATAGCTCTGCCCACAACACCACCACGATGGAAACAATGACTGACACTGGCAAATATGCTGAGGAACTGAAAGACATTTTTACAGCTGATTTAATTGATTTTTTCGGAGAGGTGACTTCCCATTCCCCTGATTCTCCTGTTTTTAATGATTCTCCTGAGCCTCCAGAGGACCAATCTCCAGTGTTCTCCAGTTCTCTGTCTCCTGAGTTCCCTGTCAGCCCACCCAGCCTCCCTCTCCCGCCTCCTCCATCACCCAGCTTCTCAGCCAGTTCCTCAGCCCCACCATCACCTCTGCCCTTCAGCTGCTCGACATCTCCCACATGCCAGGTGGGGATGTCGAGCATCTTCAGCTCCTCCGCTCCATCCACACAAGAGGATCCCCTGCCTCCACTTCCAGCCTCCACGCCCCCTGCTCCACCTCGGCCCGTCGACACTTCGGCGTCACCCTGGCTCCTCCCTCCCTCGGCTCCACCGGACACCATCGGCCATACGGCTTCTCCGGGCTCCCTCGTCTTTCCGGCTCCGCCTTGGTCAGTCGTCCACCTGCCTGCACCTACGGCTCCATCTGGCTCCTCCTTCCCTCCAGCTCCGCCTACATCCTCGGTCCCACCGGCTCAGCCTCTGCCCTCTGGACGTCCGCCTCCTCCTCGGACGCTCGTCACCATGGCTCCTCCTCGGTCTCCAGGACCATCAGCTGCGCGTGGGCTCGTCCGCTCTTCAGTTACACCTGGGTCTCCAGCTGAATCTCCGTTGGTCGTCCCCAGGGTGTCGTCTGCCCCCAAGCCGACTCCACCATGGCTCCTCCCACCTGCGACTCTACCCTGGGGCCTCGTCCTGGCTGGCTTCTGGGGTACCATCTGGCTCTTCCTGCTCCTGGCTTTCCCCTGGCTCCTCCCACCCTCCACTCCCCCTTGGACTGTCATTATTAGTTTCCATGGACTCTTGTCTTTTGTTTTGTGTTTTCTCCGCCCTCCTCCAGAACCCGCTCCCTTCCTCCTCTGGACTCTTACGGCGCGAGGACGCGCCTATTCGGGAGGGGGCGAACTGTTACAGAGCCCCATGTTTGTCTTCCCCTGTGACCTAGTTTCCCCATTCTGTTGATTAGTTCATTTGATCCACCTGTGCCTTGTTAATTATCCTGTCACCTAGTTTAGCTCCCTTTGTTAGTCACCTGTATATATATACCCTGAGTTCTCCTTCACTCCTTGTCCGTTCTCGTTGTTGTCTACATGTGTATGCTGTCGTAACCCTGTTTGGAAACTCCTGTGTCTAAGTAAAGTATTGTTAATCGTCATCTTCGTCTTCATCGTTCTTGCTACCACAGCCACAAGTAACAGCTGGCATATGCAAATATTGGGGTCGTACATATTAATGATCCCGACTGTTACGGTCAGTTAACAGTCAGTTTTATGTAGAGATTCGCCTGTTCTTCGGAGGTCTTTTAAACAAATGAGATTTATATAAGAAAGAGGAAACAATGGAGTTTTTAGACTCACTGTATGTCATTTCCATGTACTGAACTCTTGTTATTCAACTATGCCAAGGTAAATTCAATTTTTGACAGCTCGGTCATGCAGATTTGCACTACACAACATCAGGAAAATCAGGCCCTTTCTAACAGAACATGCAACACAACTTCTGGTCCAGGCCCTGGTCATTTCTAGGCTTGATTACTGCAACTGCCATCATGCACAATCAAGCCTCTACAAATGATTCAGAACGCTGCAGCATGTCTCGTCTTCAACGAGCCCAAAAGAGCCCACGTCACGCCTCTCTTCATCTCTCTGCACTGGCTACCACTTGCTGCTCACATCAAATTCAAGGCGTTGACGCTTGCTTACAGATCTACCACAGGCTCAGCACCCTCCTACTTCCACTCACTCTTACGAGTCTACACTCCTACCAGAAACCTGCGCTCATTAAATGAGCGAAGGCTTGTGGTACCATCACAGAGAGGCACGAAATCACTTTCCAGAACATTCTCATTCACTGTCCCTGGCTGGTGGAATGATCTTCCTGCCTTCATCCGGAATGCGGAATCCTTGGCAATATTCAAAAGACAGCTGAAAACTCATCTCTTTCGTGAGCACTGTGGAATTACAAATTTAAGAATCTGTTTAAGATCTGCGGATCCTACATCCTGACCATTTGGCAGGACAAGCTTAAGATACAGCAGTGTCTTTGTCTCTATGATAATGTAAAGGTATGGGCGATACTGTCAGACTGATTGGATTAGCACCTATGCATTTGAATGACACATTTATGCTGATTAGATCATGGCTGGGAAATGTAGAGATGGGCTGATTCCTGTATTGCATTTGCATGCTTTGTTTAGATTGTCCACACCTCTACTCTATGTATCCCTCCCCCTTGAATGTATATGAACTACCAAGTCACTGCCTTAGTGAGATTTGGATGACCACAGCGACGCACAGCGTGTTTCTCAATAAAGAGTAACTTCTGCTTCAAGAGATCCCAAAGTCTCCTGGTCTATGCTTCTGAAATTTCCAACAGCACTTAACCTCATCTTAAAAAAAAAACCCTTCTTATTCCTATCCTTTCACTTCCTCTAATCCCTCTCTATTGTATCTTATGATAATCTGAGCACTGCCTAAACTTTTATTATGAGCACTTCTTGTCTATTTGCCTCGTCATGACGACTCGCTTGTTGTATTCCTCACTTGTAAGTCGCTTTGGATAAAGCGTCTGCCAAATGAATAAATGTAAATGTAATGAAATAATATAGAGCTCAAAATAAATAAAAATAAGAATTTTAAATGAATGAAGATATGTGTCTGCATTGGATATTGGATATATGAAACTTAAAGTTCACTTTACATTCGTAAAATTATTCAAAATAAACTTTAACAAGTTGCAAGCACTTATAATTCTGAGAACATACAACTGAACTGAATCAATGTTAAAAGATAACTCAAAAAGTGAAGCTGGAAACTTCCTGTTTTTTTTTTTTTTGTTTTTGTTTTTTATACAGTGTAGGTCCTATTATATTGCTCTATATATAGCTTATGAAGTCTACAAAGATCACTAACTATGGACAGTTCATTTTACAGGTGAGATTTTTGGCTGTGAAAGGGGGAGGAACAACAAAAGACTCTGTAAGAAGGATGCTTGCCTGCATTTTTTCTAATGACCTGTCCAGGCTTTGTAACTGGACTGGCTTGGGACAGAAGATCTCTTTCAGGCAGCTAGCACTGAAAAACATTGTTCACAGGAAGTTTTTAGTCATTAAGTTATCCTCAACTTTGTGGAAATAAACGTTGAGACAAATTTTACTTTGAACTAGTTTAACCACCTTTCCTGTTCCCTTTTTGAGCACAGAGAAATATGTGATGTAAATTAATGTAATTCATGCTTTGGAAGAAAGTCTCTTTTGAAAGAAAGTATATTTACTGCAATGAAAATGTACTGCTTTAACATTCTTATAGCTGTGGTCAAAAGTTTACATACCCGTTAGAATCTGCAAAATGTTAATTATTTTATCAAAATAAGACAGATGTTATTAAAGTGCATGTTATTTTTTATTTAGTACTGTCCTAAATAAGATATTTTACATAAAAGATGTTGTACACAAGATAAATAGCTGAATTTATTAAAATAACCCCATTCATAAGTATGTGAACCATTGATTCTCAGTACTGTGTGTGGTTACCTGATGATCTATGACTGTTTTTATGTTTTGTGATGGTTGTTCATGAGTCTCTTGTTTGCTCTGAGCAGTTAAACTGAGCTCTGTTCTTCAGAAAAATCCTCCAGCTCCTGCAGATTCTTCAGTTTTCAAGCATTTTTGCATATTTTAACCCTTTCCAGCAGTGACTGTAGGATTTTGAGATCTGTTTTCATACTGAGGACAACTGAGGGACTCAAACACACTATTAAAAAGGTTCAAACATTCACTGATGCTCCAGAAGGAAACATGATGACATTATTATTTTTGCATTAAACTTTGAACAGGATGAAGATTGATGGTGTACATTTTTCACATTTTGTTTAAATATCATCTTTTTTCATTTAGTACTGCCCTTCAGAAGCTATACAGAAGATACTTGCATGTTTCCCAGAAGACAAAATATCTTGATATTCAATTCAAAAGATTTCACCCCTGACTTAATGCATCGTGTTTCCTTCTGGAGCATCAGTGAATGTTGAACCTTTTTAATAGTTGAGTTTGAGTCAAACAAGGGACTGTCTAAGAAATGAAAGCTACACAATCCATCAATTAGGAGTTAGAAGAACTGTTGCATAACATGCTAGAAACATAATAATCACTGCAATAATATCCATAAGCAGACTGTCAGAAAAGGTATGGTTTTTGTCACTGGGGCAGTGCACTAAGGTACAAAAGTGAAAAGGTACTAATTTGTACTTTTAGAGAACTAATATGTACTAATATGTGCCCCAGTGACAGCACTGCACCTTTTTTGCCTATTTAATTTTAATAAAAACTGAAGAGTCTCATATACAATATTGTTTAACTTAACTGCGTACTATAGAAAAAAATAAATAGTTTGTTTATAGTATAGTATACAGAAAGTTAAAAATAGTATATATATATATATATATATATATATATATTTATTATGTGTAATATAACATAATCAGATGATCTTATATGTCCTGTAATAAGTATAAACAATATTGTATATAATATAATCTTATATATGCAATATAAACAATCTGATGATCTTATATATCCTGTAATAAGTGTAAATATTGTATATAATGTATAATTTTATATAATATTCAATATAAAACATAATCTGATGGTCTTATATGTCCTGTAATAAGTGTAAAGAATATTATATATAATATATCTTATATATGCAATATAAAACATAATCTGATGATCTTATATGTCCTGTAATAAGTATAAACAATATTGTATATAATATATAATATTGTATAATATGCAATATAAAACTTAATCTGATGATCTTATATAACCTGTAATAAGTGTAAATATTTGTATATACTATATAATCACATAATGTGTAATATAATATCTGATGATTTTATATATCCTGTACGCCTACAAAGTTTAAATATTATTGTATAATCTTATATGTCATATAAAATATCTTATGATCTTTCCTGTTATAAGTCCAAGATGTTACACACTAAACCCCTTTACTGTTGATATAAATTCAAAGTATACTTTTGTTAATACACTGCGTTCCAAATTATTATGCAAATGACATATCAGTAAGATTTCAGTACAATAACATTCAGATTTGAGTTTTTCTAAGAAAATGTGTGTTTGTTATTTATCCATGTCTTTTTAGATAACTGGTATCAATCTCGGACAAAATAATTTGCCAGGTCTATGGAAACCCTACTTAGAGGTTGTTCCACATTATTAAGCAAGTCACAGTTCTCATGCAATATGGGGAGGAAGAAAGATCTTTCTGAAGATGAAAAGCATGAAATGGTGCAATGTTGTGCAAAAGGCATGAAAACAACTAATATTGTGTGAAACCGAATGGAGATTATCGAATTATCATAAGATTTGTGAGTGATTTAGAGCACAGCAAAATTCGGTCAGATAAAGGCTTATTAATGGGGGGGGGGTAATGAGTTTTTCCAAATGATGGGAGTTTTCTCAATATTGCTACCTGATTTGCTCGTGCCTTATTGAATCGTGTGGGAGATCGTTATTGATAGGTTTGTGCAGGGGCGCAACTGCACATTTGCTGAGGGGTATGCAAGATCATGGTTCACATTCATAAGTAATAAAGACAATCACAACTTCTGTTTAATTTACATCGAAACAGTATTACATCGGATTATCTACAAATATACAAACACTATCATAATAAAACATGCAACCTGTATCCACAGTTCGGGTACTGTCCAATGAAGTTCTGAATGACTTCTTTCAAGTTTTCCGAACTGATGTCAGAGTATGTTTGTCGTACGGAAAGTTTGTACGCCTTCATCCACCTCCTAATGGTTGAATAGGATACTCCATACATCCTTGCGATTTCATGCACTTTAAAATGTTGTTCCAGTAAAAACTGCAGTTGTTCTTTCCCTACTACCATATTTTGTCCACGCTCTTCAAAGTGTAGGCCTACACCAACTTCTGGTGCCAAAAGCTCCAAACTGCGGTGTAAAAAGTGAAAAATCTCATCCTCTCTCGGCAATGAAACAACCGCAGCTAAACGATAAAGAACTTGAACAACACTTTCCAGCCGATAATATATATATGATCCGTTTCTTGGGGTCTTTGCAGAAGTACAGTCCTTATCGAGTTTAATTGTTCATAGATGTGTTCCAAAAACTCGCGGGAGACTGGCACGGGTCGTAGTCAGGATACAGGCGGTAGATCAGGACAGGCAGATATCACTCACAGGTCAGAATACAGGCAAGGGTCAAAGGCAGGCAGCAACAGGTCAAAAACGGGTACGTTAACAGACAGGACTGGTAACAGACAGGCAGACAGGATAATAAAACGCTCAGAATTGTACACCAGGGAAACAAGACCTCGCTCTGAAGTGGTGTGTGAGTGAGTCTTAAATAGTCCAGATAATGAGCTACAGCTGGGTGTGAGTGATTACTGATTGGATGAGTGAGTTCAGGTGATTGTCAGGGAGGATTCTGGGAATTGGAGTCCGGGAATTGACAGGAATCATGACACATGGCGTCCATGACTCAGCAAGGTTTCTAAATTCAAAATCTGCGTGATCAGGGGCCGTATTCACAAAACATTTTATCTTAGCACTAAGAGTTCTCCTAAATAGCAGTATAGAGTTTTCTCTTAAAACCTATTCACAAAGCTGCTGAGAAAAACTTTTACTAAGGAATAGACTGAAGTCTTAAGCTAAGAGTAAGGGCGGGGTTGACCTCGTTGCTATGGGCTGCGTCCGAAATCGCATACTACATAAGTAGGTACTACATTTGAATTTGAACGTACTTCCCGACCGTTAAAACAGTACGTTCTATATAGTATGAATATGGGTAGTATGAATGGAATCCGGACGTACTACATCCGCCATGTTAATGTTGTCACGTGTCATGCGTCGTCACTCAGCAATGTTTTTTTATTAATGCTTACCGCTTTCATCGTTGTTTTAACGTCAATTCAATCTACAGCTCAAAGGAGGCGTCGGGCAGCTGCTCGCAGATCACGCTTTCTTCAACAGCTTGTTTAATATGTCAAAGTATAATCACCTATTTAGCTAGGAAATTTTACCTCAGAATAAAAATACATCTGTGAATATCACGACAGAGGCTGATTTGAAGCAACGAAATTAAGTAATTTATTGTTAACAATGAATGCATATAAAAATACACGAGAAACAAAAGACATGAATCAATAAACAAACTTGAATACATTATATATAAATAAATAATGTGTAGATAGACAGAGAGGGCGAGAGAAATACACAGCATGGCCTAAATATTATATACAATATACAAATAAATACAATAATACTAATATACATATTCTAAAAAAAAAAACTCCAAACTGTGAGCCCTATAAACTACTGCCGCCTGAATGTTGCTGTCCGTTAAATTTTCTAATCTCATTAAACTGCTTAACAACAAACGTCTCCGTTAAATAACAGTCTTAACAAGCGGATGTAACGTTAACGTTATCTCGATCTGTTCGTTAGCTTGATGTGCTGTCAGTAATAATGAGTAAACATCTTTTTACAGCCAACTCTAATCTTCTCATTACATTGTTTAAACTTTCAATAAGTTAGCCGTTTACTTACATTATGTTAAACAAGTGCAATTTAACCACAATAAACACCGTTTTTCCCTGAGGTACTTAAGGACTTGAATGAGCTGCATATCGCCGCTTTCCGCCATTTTTGAATATGAAGAATCCTCTCCTGTGGCATCACGGGATAGCGCAGCGTCCATCGAATGCCTACTACAGAATTCGGGCGGAAGCAGTAGGTCATCCGGGTACTTCTCGCCTACTGTTTTTCGAATACTATGAATTCGGACTAAGGCTGCGTTCCAGTTCGGTTTTTAAATGCCCTTCCCTCGCTAACTTCACTCGGTCTCGTTGACTCGGATGTACGTCATTGCTTACGTTGCACGAGTGCCCACTTCTGGCGGAACCTTGCAATGGGCTGAACTGGAACGTCCTAAGCCCTTGATCACTTGGAATTCGCAATGGAGCTGATTTATTATTTATTTTGTCCCCTTAAAAATTGTTTAATACAGCATTCTATATGTATATATGTGTGTTTTAAATGTTTTAAAAAATAATTAAAATATCATAGAGTTGTTTGTGGTGGAGTAAATTAAACGTGATATGCGGTGATGTCATAATCGTGTTGCATTGTGGGTTATGAAGCTGCCTGAAGTGTACATATGAAGTAGACTCGCTCCCTCGGTCAAAATCGAGGGAGCGAGGGTCTGTCCATAAACTTCCCTCGTCCACTTCGCGAAGTGGAACGCACTTCAAAATGGCGGCAGGGATTCCCCGGAGGGGAAGTGTTTAGGGAAGTTCGCGAGTGCGTGTCTAAAACTGGACTGGAACGCAGCCATACTACTCGCCTCGCATACTGTTTTTCGCATACTATATAGTAGGGAAGTATGCGATTTCGGACGCAGCCATGGAGTATGCACACAATGATTGGCTGATGGGGGAGGAGTCAGCGAATGAATCATAGAAATATTGTAGAATGAGGTGTCATGTTTCCATGTCCAGTTAAAACTTTTAAAATACAAATGTTGCCCTATTTAAATAAATATAATAAAATTAATAAAAATGTTGCCATAAAAGTTTTAAAATGTAGGCTAATGTCACTAATTAAACTAGTATATACAGTTAATTGTCCACCTCTTGGATGTCTTCATCTCAAGAGAATGCAGAATTCAAGCGTCAATTACGTTTTATAAAAGTTTGTGAGGAACACATTCAAACGATCTTTCTAATCAGCTTTGGGTTTGGGATAAATTCCAAGCTCGGAGCCCTCGATCCCATTGGACAGCACACCAAATGTGCTTATATATATATATATATATATATATATATATATATATATATATATATATATATATATATTATATATATATATATATATATATATATATATATTTTTTTTTTTTTTTTTTTTTTTTCCCCATAGTCTGATCAATCATTTGTAAGTGTGAACTCATGAAAACCATTGCCACAGGTAATCAGACAATATTTATTTGTTAAAGATTTATTTTTGCCATCTTATTGTAGAATCAAATCTATAAAATCAAAATGTATTGCATTTATGAAGAAAAGGTTCAGCACCAAAGGCTCTGTCGCTATTGCCTCAATGGTGTTCAGTGTATTTGGGTGGATTAGGACTGTTTGTGATTTGATCTTAGTGATTTAGGAGTCCTCTTGACTACTTCTAACGTTTCACAGATTTAGTTTAGCACTAAAATGCTTTGTGAAATACTCTTAGAGCAAAAATTTAGGACTCCTAAAATTAGGACTGACACGGCCATTATTTTTAAGAGTTTCTCCTAAATTG
Source organism: Culter alburnus (assembly GCA_028476615.1). Taxonomy (NCBI): domain Eukaryota; kingdom Metazoa; phylum Chordata; class Actinopteri; order Cypriniformes; family Xenocyprididae; genus Culter; species Culter alburnus. The sequence goes on from JAOTNS010002184.1 coordinate 53,205, forward strand.
GCAAGTTAGGAGTTACTTTTAGCCTTAAGATGTTTTGTGAATACGGCCCCTGATCTGGGCGGAGACTTTCCTGTTTTGTTTTTAGATTAGCCTCATTTAAATCGATTTCTCCACCACTGACCTGCACTCGAGTGAATCTCAAATTATTAAATATAATGGGCCTAGGTTAATATCAAACAGTGTATCATTTATATCAGCAACATATTTCGTTATATCGGCCAGCCCTAAAACTGCTCAACATAAGGCTAAAGCTTACAATATGGCTTTTTGTAAAGCTACTTTCTTACGATGTGAAATGAGTAGCCTAACTTCCTGTAACTTGATTCGTCTATATCATCAAATTATTATTAATCACCCCCCCCCCTCCCCCCCATAATTAATATTTTAATTATCTGAATGTTACTATGATCATTTATGCATATATAGTCCTTGATTCCTTTACACATATGAAGACTTGTGCTTGTGTTAATAAATCTCTTTACACCTTACCATCTAACCTTGATTTATATCACATAAAGCATTATGTAAAAAAATCTATGGCTATACATTTATTTTTGTGATTTAAAACTAATGTCTGCATAAAGTTATGTAGGCTACCAACTAAGGAATTGCACAAAATTCCCCAAAAGATCTAAACTGGAACTTACCTGTCAGCACAGATAAACATACAAGTTTTCGAGTCGTTTTGAAAGACAATTCTATGTTGTGTTAAAAAAAAAATAATAAAGATGTGATGGCTGTTGTCTGTGGTTTGTTTATTGACTTGGAGCTTAGGCTCTGCATGGTTATAGTCTAAAATTGATATATTCCTCAAATCTTTTTGGAATGTGGCTCCATGATCAAAAAGGATGTTGATTCCGAGACGTTACCTGATGAAATCATGTTCACCCATTTACTAAATCCCTTTGCACATAGCCCTGAATGTCCTTTTGCAGTTTTTCTCAGTCACTTTGGTAGATTTCTTGAATAATCCTTAATATTTGCAAACCAGTAAATGCATTTCTCAAAATAATTCATACTAACACCACACAATGGATTACCTGCAAAAGCCTGTAACCTGCTCAAAATCCTAGTTCACGTCTCAGAAGTCAGTATGTATGTCAATGACATATCGCCTATAGTGCCAGCCATCAGAATGAATAGTCCTTTTGTCATTGTTCACAACAACATTCAAAATGATTAGTCATGCTGTCAATATAACAGTGTTCAGTATTTTCAGATTTAAACTACGGCTACAATTTATATTTATATTCTATCACAATGACTATACACACACACACACACACACACACATATATATATATATATATATATATATATATATACATACATACTCTCTGTATATGTGTTGTGTGTGTGTGTTACATTCTGTCTATAAAGTATATTTACTGTATTATGTAAAATGAGGAGTACGTATACAGTATTACAGTACTGAAAATAATGTCTGATTACACACCTGTTCTGTCTACAAACGTTTGAATGATTGAAGACACTGTTGTTCTCCCAACATTCGGCTTTACCTTTTGACCCACCTCAGTCATTGTAAGGTCATGATTAATTACCTTGTCTGCAATAGTGTCTTTATTTCTTTAGAAACATGTCCACAATCTTAACTCTTCCAATCTTTTGCCTCCATACCCTTCCACCACACATCATTACTCCTCTTCTTCACGGCTGTTGACACAGTTTGTTTCTGTGTTGTTCTTCCATTATCTAAATGTGTGACACTGAGTTGTGCTCTGTCAATATGCTTGTCAAATGAAGCTTCATGAGATGCACCTCTGAGCTATTTCAGAGACCTGGTGGATTCAATGCTTTACATTCTCCTTCATTAGTGAAATGAAAAATTAAAACGTTAAAATAGCATGTCATAGATACATTTAGGCTATACCCATTTCTATTTGTAAAGCAGCCACTTTAAATTCACATAATGTTTCACCTCTGAGTAACAGAAATATATATATATTTTTAAATATAATGAAAATTAATTGCCAACTGAGACAAGTTGAGGAAAAAGAGAAGGTAAAACGTCTCGGTTACTTATGTAACCTTAGTTCCCTGAAGAGGGAACGAGACGTTGCGTCGAGATATTGACGCTTTGGGAACGCAACGCGTGATGTCGTCATGAAGCACATGTGAAATCCGTCCAATGGTGTGACGAGACGTCAGAGGCGGGTGACGTCACGACCAGGAAACTATAAAGCACACTCAAACAAAGCAGCGCTAGCTTCAAGAGTCTGAAGTAGTCGCTGACAAGCATGCAGGAAGTATGGCAGGGCGACGCAACGTCTCGTTCCCTCTTCAGGGAACTAAGGTTACATAAGTAACCGAGACGTTCCCTTTCAAGGGAACTCGCGTTGCGTCGAGATATTGACGCTTTGGGAACGTATATACCCACGCAGCCATATTGACCAATGCCTGTCTAATGTGACTCGTCAGCACTAGACAGAACCCTGGCCCCAGGAGTGGAGCCAAGGTCAAGGTCATAAAACCTGACGAATGTATGTGGTGAGGACCAGCCTGCCGCATCACAAACGTCTTGTAAGGATACTCCTGAAAGCAGAGCCTTAGAAGCCGCCATACTCCTAGTGGAGTGGGCCCGGACTGCCAAAGGGGAAGGAAGCCCGGCCGACTCATACGCAAGTGAGATAGCCTCAACTACCCACTTACTCATCTCTGCTTAGACGCCGGGGCCCCAACACTAGGGGACCCAAAACATACGAACAACTGCTCTGACTTACGCCCAGGGCAGTTCTGTGTACATAAGTGTCTAATGCCCGAACAGGACAAAGCAGATTGAAGCGTTCCTGGTCTGAATCCCTAAAAGGGGAGGACAGAAGGCTTGCAGTACAATGGTCTAGCCACATTAGTGGGGACCTTAGGGACGTACCCAGGTCTGGGAAAGGAAAGCTTTAACCATACCAGGTGCAAATTCCAAGCACGACGGAGACACCGAAAGAGCTTGCAAATCCCCAATTCTCTTGAGAGAAGAAATAGCGAGGAGGAAAAGAGTTTTTAAAGTGACAAACTTAATTGGCACCTCCTCAATAGGCTCAAGGGAGCTAGGGAAAGGCCCTGGAGCACCACGGCCAAATCCCACGCCGGAACCCTCGAGCGTACCGCAGGCCTCAGCCTCAGAGTGCCACGAAGGAAGCGGGTGATCAGAGGGTCCCTCCCCAGGGATACCCCAGCCAAAGGTACATGGTAAGCCGCAATGGCCGCCACATAAACTTTAAGGGTGGAGGGAGATAACCCTGCAGAGAACTTCTCCTGCAAAAATTCGAGAACTGAACCAACAGGACAGATAACTGGGTCCAACTGACGAACAGTACACCAAGCAGTGAAAAGCTTCCATTTCAGCGCATATAACTTCCTCGTGGAGGGAGCCCTAGAATGAAGAATGGTACTAACAACCTCGGCTGAAAGACCAGAGTCTATGAGCTGAGCCCCCTCAGAGGCCAAGCCCACAGGCTCCAAAGTTCTGGGCGAGGGTGAAATATTGAGCCCCCCGCCTGAGACAGGAGATCCCTCCTGATCGGAATCTTCCAAGGAGAGCCATCGAGAAGGGATATTAGGTCTGAGAACCATACTCTGCCCGGCCAACAAGGGGCTATCAAGATGAGCCGGACCTGGTCCTGGCGAACTCTTTCCAGGACTCCCGGAGCAGAGCGATCGGGGGAAAAGCGTACAGACGAAGCCTCGGCCACGTCTGTACCATGGCATCCAGCCCTAGAGGAGCTGGATGCGTGAGGGAGAACCAGAGCGGACAGTGAGACGTCTCCCGAGACGCAAACAAGTCCACCTGAGCCTTTCCAAATACCCCCCAAATTTGTTCCACCACCTGGGGATGGAGCCTCCATTCCCCCGGCCTCAGCCCCTGCCTCGACAGGACATCTGCTCCGATATTCTGGACCCCCGGAATATAGGCTGCACGAAGTGACAACAATTTCCCTTGGGACCACAGGAGAATTTGGTGAGCCAGTTTGTAAAGCTGGCGAGAACGCAAACCCCCCTGATGATTTATGTAGGCAACCACCGATGTGTTGTCTGACCGGACAGAACATGGTGGCCCCTGAGGTCTGGGAGAAAATTCTTGAGAGCCAGAAAAACAGCCATCATCTCCAGGCAGTTGATGTGCCAGGAGAGGTGATGTCTGCTCCACAGACCCTGAGTTGAGCGTCCATCTAGGATCGCTCCCCAACCCGTGAGGGAAGCATCTGTCGTTAGCATCTTGCGACGACAAGGAGCTCCCACACCGGGCCTTGGGATAGAAACCAGGGTTTCTTCCACATGTCGAGGGCACGTAAGCATCGCCGCGTGACCTTGATCATGCGAAAAGGATTCCCCCTCGGAGAGAACCCCCTGGTTCTGAGCCACCACTGTAGGGGTCTCATGTACAGCAGGCCAAACGGAATCACGTTGGACGCTGCTGCCATCAGCCCCAATAGTCTCTGAAACTGTTTCACAGTGAGTGACTGGCCTAGCTTCATTCGGTTTACGGTACAAAGGATCGATTCTATACGAGCAGGCGAAAGACGCGCCTGCATCGTTACTGAGTCCCAAACCACCCCCAAAAAGTGGTCCTCTGAACCGGAGAAAGCACACTCTTTTTGGCGTTTAACCTGAGCCCCAACTTTCCCATGTGAGCGAGGACGACATCTCGATGCCGAATCGCTAACTGCTGTGATTGCGCTAATATTAGCCAATCGTCGATATAGTTGAGGATGCGAATTCCCTGAAGACGAAGAGGTGCCAGGGCTGCATCCATACATTTGGTGAAAGTGCGGGGTGAAAGTGCTAGGCCGAACGGAAGAACCCGATACTGGTAAGCTTTGCCCCCAAAAGCGAACCTTAGGAACTTCCAGTGATGTGGAAGGATGGAGATGTGGAAGTACGCGTCTTTGAGATCGATCGTGACAAACCAGTCCTCGGACCTGATTTGTGACACGATTTGTCGTAAAGTCAATTTTGAATTTGAGCTTCATCACTGACTGGTTCAGCAGACGCAGATCCAAAATGGGACGCAACCCCCCATCCTTTTTTGGAACTATGAAGTACCGGCTGTAAAAGCCGCTCTCTGTTGGCTGGGAGTACATATTCTATGGCCCCCTTTTCCAAGAGAGTCTTTACTTCCTGCTCCATAACCAGAGCCTGCTCGGGACCCACTACTGTGGGAAGGACCCCCATAAACCTGGGCGGGCGAGACCCGAACTGAATGGCATAACCTCTTTCGATTGTACGCAGGACCCATTGAGAAATATTTGGCAGTAGTTTCCACGCTGTCAGATATTCTACTAAGGGAACCAGTCTCTCGAGACTGGCCTCTGGTGTAATTTGAACAATCAATTCGGTGCCCTGAAGCGGCGCACCGGCAGGGGGCACCAGAATTGACTGTTCTGAG
>JAOTNS010002185.1:0-14102 GCA_028476615.1 Culter alburnus
TTCTTTTTTCTTGCCGGGGGGGGGGTGGTCAGTTGGTGTGTGTTTCATTTAAACGGGAACCTAAGGGTGGGGGTTGGGGGGTGGTGCGTGGGGGGTGGTGATCGGCTTAGCTCATAATTTTTTATAAACATACCCTTAACACTCAATGGAGCAGGAAACACCTGCAGAAAAGATAACAAAAAAAATTCAGGAACCAAAAAAAACATATAGAAACCAAACACAAGAAATATGGGGTTGAATAATCTTGCACGTGGTTTATTGGGGTGTGCTGAAGGTGTGTGTTTGTGAAATATGTGTTTGTGGGTTGGCAGGGCCGCGGTGGGGCGGGGGGGGTGGGGGTGGTTTTGGGCGATAAGTTAAAGGTCGAGGCTTTTATGAGCTCTTCCGGTTGCTGTAATACTCGTCGCTAATAATGTCTCCTATAGAACAGAGGCTAACACATTACGGCTGGGTTTTAACATTGTGTTCCCTAGTTTGTCCGGGGTGAGGCGGGCTGTCATTGAGGACTCTGAGTGACGGTTATCTGTCCCCTGCGTTACACTCTGAAACACCACACAGAAGAAAATCACTCAAAACTTTGACAATATACTTGAAGAAATGATTATTATATCAAACTTGTGCTCCCACAACCTTGAGCAAACGCTGTGAGAGTCCAATGAAGATGATGATGAAGGTCATGGTTGATGAAGATTGTTGTGTGTGTCAGTGATGAAGTGTTTAAACTCACAGCACTATAAACACATCTCAGAGCACTGAAGCTCTGATCAATATGCAAATGAACTCATTCTGTATAAATGAGGCCTCTAAATGAAGGTTCAGGAGGAGTGTTCTCATCCTTCACAACATCAATATAGTGTGACTTTTTTTTAATTGCGCTAAGTTTTTTTATATGAACATTTTAACCACTTGTCCATTTTGATTTCACGATGACTTTAAACACAAGAGGGTGAATGATGTATTTCTTCTCCTGCATCCGAATGGCTTTGTTGGACTGAAGATTGTTTCAGCAGACGGTGGTCTGTAAGCGTTGTAACTTTCACCGTACAGATATTGGTAGAATTTCAGTACTTTCTTGTGTAATTTCTTGGGATAACACTCGACTGTAAAAATCGAATATAAAAAAGTAAAAGATCCAGTGCGAGGTCCTGCTTTTCTGGTATCTTTGAATGATGTGTGCAGGTACGAGTTCACATTTCACCCAGCAAACTCATCCAGACTGAGGACTGTGTACTCTTGAGATGTCACTAGATAGCAATGAACATTGGGAAGGCCTTGTAAAATCTGATCCATGGCTCTTGAAAAATTGCAGGAGCTGAAGCAATACCAAATGGTAATCGATTGTAACAGAAGAGCCTCTTTGACGTGGTGATAGTGAGGCATTTGTGTGAATCTTCTGTAAGTATGCATTGGAGAGGTTCAGTTTGGACCCCCTGCCATGATGTGAATAAATCCTCTATTCGTGTTAACTTTAAAACTCCCCAAAAAATCCCACATCTCCATTCCTTTAACAAACTGGCTCGATCAGCTGCGGTTGACTGCGGTTATGACACCTAATCTTTCTGCAATCATGATCAGTTTCTGAGAGAAATGTTCTTTCAAAACAGTATCTTAAGCTTCACAGCCGTCCTTATGTAGATGAACCCATTACACTCATCAACACCGCAACTCGTTGCATTTTTCATTTGCAGAACAAATGTTTAAACCTTTCTATGTAGGTAGCTCTGTGTTCAGCTTACTTCAAAGGCATCCATATGACCAATAAACAGCATTTCATTGGGGTTGTTGTTTCCATGTGTTCACTACATTCATAATCTGCCGTATTCAGTAGCCAGTTCTCCATCTTTGCATTAAATCATGAGTTCGCCATATTGTATATATTTTATCCTTTTATATACATGAACGTTATGCTGAGATGAGTGCCGTGTTAATTCACTTTTGTTTACTGAACTCAGTCTTCTTTTGTTACTTCAACACAACAAAGCAGTGAACTAGAGCGCCCTCTAGTGCACAGAAACATTAAGGTCATATATCACAAATAATAAATTCATTATTATCTTGAGATGAAGCAGCTACTTGAAAAACTGCTCAAGAACATCTTATGTTGCTGGTGATACATAATACTTTATGTGAAGTTTAATGTACAAAAAACAACATATGATGACATTATTGTTGTTTTATCATTTTTACAAACAATTCTGAGCATATTTGAGTCAAACATCTGTCACAGGACATCACAGTCTAATAGAGCTGATTCAGTCATAATCAGTTTTGAGCACATGTGTAGTTCCTGTGTTTGTCCTCTGTGTGTCAGTAGTGTGTGAAAGTGTGTGAAAGTGTGTGTGAGCAGCTGCAGTATCAGTTCAGTCACTGTGACTCTGACTGATGGAGGTTTTTGTACGACTCTTTATCACTGTGTGAACACATGATTACTGTCAATCCAGTGGTCACTCATACAGTAATAATGTCCAGCATCTTCAGTCTGGACTCCACTGATGGTCAGAGTGAAATCTCTCCAGATGATCTACTGCCACTGAATCTAGATGGAATTATCGACTGCCGACTGATTGCTTCCATAAATCAGGAGTTTAGGAGCTTCTCCAGGTTTTTTAAAGTACCAAAGAAAATGGTGTCCATTGTGACAGCAGTTCGCATCACTGTTAAATTTACAGGTCACAGTGACTGATTGTCCAGTTTGAGAGCAGCTCTGAGGGAGTTTGAGTCACTGTCACCTGACCAACAGATTCTGACAAGAGAAAGATTAGAAATCACAACACTTTTACAACCATATATCTTCACAACACATAAAAATAACAAGTAAATAATGTCTGTAATCTTTACTGACACAAACCTCGACATAATACTGCCAGCGTCCAGATCAATATGGTGCTGAAAGTCATTTTTGTTGGTTGTAGGTTCAGTTCTAGTGAAAAACAGTGTTGATCATGTTTGATGTTTGACAGAGTTATAAACACATGCAGAGCACTGAAGCGTGTGTCGCTCATGTAAAACACTCTCTCTATGCAAACGCTTCAGCAGTGACAGGTTTAATGGTTTAATGTGGTTTCATTGAGATTTCACAAACATTTCACATTTAATATAATCCTTTATTGAAAGCAACATCAGATGAACAGGAGCGCTGTTTAATCCCAATATCAGACCAACATCACGATTACAAGTGTGATATTGCTTTTATATTATTGAACATTTATAGATTCTACATTTCAAAATGCAAAAAATTAGGCAGCCTAAAACTAACTCTGAGCCTTGGTTGAATGACACGGCTCGTGCTGTCAGACGCGAGTGCCGTAGAGCTGAGCGCAAATGAAAAAGGACAGACTGCATGTATCACTTCAAATGCTAAGGGACTGCTGGCGTCATTATCAGACAATTGTGAAAGATGCTAAAAGACAGTATTTATCTGGAATTATTCTGTCAAACTGTAACAAGCCTCGTGTTTTGTTTAAGACTATTGATTCTGTTCTTAATGCTCCGCAAACAGTCTGTATTGATGCACTTTTTATTGATAAGGTCACTACCACTAGAGCTCTTATTTCACCTTCTGCTTATGACCCCTCAATCCCTGTCCTCTGTTCTGCTGTTTTTGACAGGTTTGAGCCTGTGACCTTGTCTGTGTTTCAGGAGACTGTTGATCATTTGAAGCCCTCAGGTTCTCCACATGATGCTGTTCCTCCTCGGCTTTTTTAAAGAGGTCTTTCCTACTGTAGGGCCATATGTTCTTGCAGTTGTTAATAGCAGTCTGTCTTCAGGTGTGGTTCCTAAAAATTTTAAACATGCAGTAGTGCAACCTCTGATTAAAAAACCTGGTCTGGATCCTGTAGATCTTGCAAATTTTAGGCCTATCTCCAAACTACCTTTTCTTTCAAAAATCCTTGAAAAGATAGTCTGCAGTCAATTAATGGCCTTTTTGAAAGCCCATAATAATGTTCCAGTCCGGTTTTAAAACTTTGCACAGCACAGAATCTGCTCTTTTAAAAGTGTTTAATGATATATTTTTAGCTACTGACTCTGGTGATTGTGTTATTCTTGTGCTTCTTGATTTAACTGCTGGACCATGAAATGCTGATCTCACGTTTGGAGCAGTGGGTGGGCATCAAGCATTAGCACTTGAATGGTTTAGGTCCTACCTGGATGGTTGGACTTTCTGTGTCAGTTGTGGTGACTCTGAGTCCTCCTCTGCTCCTCTCTCTTGTGGGGTCCCACAGGGCTCAGTTTTAGGCCCACTTCTCTTCTCTTTGTATTTGCTCCCACTAGGTTCAATAATCAGGAAGCATGGCATGTCTTTCCACTTTTACGCAGATGATTTATGTGCCTCTTAAAAAGAACGACACTGTCGGACCGTTACTCGAGTGTCTTGCTGATATACAGGCCTGGATGTCTCTTACTTTTTTAAGTTTTAATGTAAAAAAGACAGAGGTGATGGTTTTTGGTGGCACCATTGGGACCCCTTCTGTTGATTTGGGGGCCTTGGCCCAGTACAACAAGCAAACAATCACTAACCTAGGGGTTAAAACGCTGACCTCAAGCTTGACAGTCAGATCAGGGCAGTCGTTAAATCAAGCTTTTTTCAATTGAGGCAGCTGGCCAAAGTAAAGCCATTTCTTTCGAGGCAACACTTTGAGACAGTAATCCACGCCTTTGTTACCACTCGGCTGGATTACTGTAACGCACTGTATGTGGGGGTTAGTGGGTCTTCTGTTGCTCGTCTGCAGATGGTTCAAAACGCTGCAGCACGTCTGTTAACGCAAATACGAGCACATTTCCCCTATTTTAGCCTCCTTATTTGTTTTTAAATCTCTAAATGGTCTTGCTCCACCCTACGTTTCTGAGCTGCTACACCCTTATAGACCCACCCGTTCTCTCAGGTCAGCTGATCAGCTGCTCCTGAATGTGCCCAAAACAAACGGATGCTCAGAGGGGACCGTGCCTTTGCTGTAGCAGCTCCTAAACTGTGGAATGATCTGCCTCTGCCCGTTAGACGGCCTCTTCATTGTCTTCTTTTAAGTCACTTCTTAAAACCCACCTTTTCTCTTTGGCCTTTGACTGATTTTGACATTTGTTTCTTAATTTGTTTTTGTTTTTATGTCTTGTATGAGTTGAGTATTTTCTGTTTTATATATTTTTCTGTACAGCACTTTGGTCAACTTCGGTTGTTTTAAAGTGCTTTATAAAGTTTGATTTGATTTGAGTTTGAAAACCATTTTTCTACATGTTTTTCTGCTCAATAGTTATTTTGAGTGTTTCTGGAGTCACAGGATCATCAAACTCCTCTGAGGACGATGAACATCTGCTCTATTCTGAGAGAAACACAATCACTCCACCTGATGATGAAATATGAGTTTAACTCGCTCAGATTCACTGTTTGACTTCAGTAAATGACACTGTTGGGCAGTTTGTGGAATAAATCAGGAGTTCAGGAGCTTCTCCAGGTTTCTGTAAGTACCAGGCCAAACGCTCCCCATAACTAGTCTTGTACACATCACTGCTGGTTTTACAGTTGATGTTCACAGTTTGTCCTGGTTGAGCTGCTGTCATTGAGGGACTCTGAGTGACGGTGATCTGTCCTCTACACTCTGAAACACACAACAAGAAAAATCAACTCAAAACTTTGACAATATACTTGAAGAAATGAATTGATATCAAACTTGTGCTCCACAAACCTTGAGCAAACGCTGTGAGTCCAGATGAAGATGACGATGAAGGTCATGTTGATGAAGATTGTTGTGTGTGTCAGTGATGAAGTGTTAAACTCACAGCACTATAAACACTCTCAGAGCACTGAAGCATCTGATCAATATGCAAACACACTCCAGATCATTTACCTGAAGACAGTCACTCATTAACAGACACAAAACACATTACTGAAGTGAACATCTAGTAAAAACAGTATTTTTATATCATTCATTCTTCTAATAGACAAACTGTTAAAAACTGTATAATTCAATTCTGAAAACTTTACAAGACCAACTTCAGTTTATTAATCTGAATATCTGCTGTGAGATTCTGAGAATATTTTAGTTGGATTGAAACGTCACTGTTAATCCCCAAATTTACACCAAATCCATGTGTGTTCCTGCAGTTTCTGAACAGACATGAGGATCATCACACACGAGTCTCTGTCAATCACTGAATCAACTGAGTTTGATTGTGAGTCACATGATAGAAACATCTTCACTTTTAGAAACATTTATAAATAATTTTAAAAATATGGTTAAAAAATACTGGAAAAGCGTAGCACAGACACAAGTCCAAAAAAATTAAACACAAACTTCTGGTGTGCGTAGATCCAAAAATAGCTCCAAGATTAAAAAACAAATAAGATCTGCACATGAAAAATGGCCATAAAAGCTCACAAGAAATTATCCAGAGGCCTAAAATAAAGTACAAAGAATGCAAAATGTTTTCGGGATCAATCCTTCATCAGTGCCGTGTTATTATTATAATATACTGACAATGATCACACCGGAAATAGATACAATGATACATAAACATTATAATCATACCCATAATCTATTCAAAGCTTTAAAAATTCATTTAATTTAATAATGAGTATTTAATTTATTTGGAATTGTGTCTGGCACTAAATCCTGTCTCTTCATCTACATGTGCTGTTTTTGATCACGGACAGCACCTGTTGGGTAATCTGGTCTTTAACCTTTTTAATATAATTGATAATTCCTCTATACATAGATATTAATATAAATTATTATCATCTGTTCTGAAGTTGAGGAATGTGTTTATATGATGCTGTTAATATCTGCATTATGAGGGATGAAGTTAATAAATCAATAGATTATTAAACTGATCAAGCAGAACATGTTTATGATAGGATTTAGTTTAAAAAGAAGAATAAAGATAAATCATAAATGCAGAAAATCAAGAAAATGTAAAGTGAAGGATAAAAAAATGTGAAGATCAAAAGTGAATTTCTACATAAAGGATGTTATAGGATAACAGGAGACAAAAATGTCTTCTAAAAAATCATAATCAAAAAGTTTAAAAACTGATGAAGCTCAACAAAAGTGATGTTCAATAAGATCATATTGAGTTTTTCTGCACTGTTGAGTGTGTGTGAAAGTGTGTGAAAGTGTGTGAGCAGCTGCAGTATCAGTTCAGTCACTGTGACTCTGACTGACGGAGGTTTTTGTACGACTCTTTATCACTGTGTGAACACTGGACCAGTGTTGCTTCTCATGCAATAATAATGTCCAGCATCTTCAGTCTGGACTCCACTGATGGTCAGACTAAAATCTTTGCTAGATCCACTGCCACTGAATCTAGATGGAGTTCCTGACTGGAGGGTGTTTACATTATAAATCAGGAGTTTAGGAGCTTCTCCAGGTTTCTGTAAGTACCAGGACACACAGGCTGGGCTGCAGGCTGTAGCATCACTACTGAATTTACAGCTCATCGTAACAGTTTCTCCTGGTGCGACAGTTTTCACTGAAGGAGTCTGAGTTGCTGTGATCTGAGCTCTACAGTCTGAAAAACAAACCATTTATGAATGAATGAAGTATATATTATTTGCTATATTTTAAGCTCTGTTAAAATTATGATTTATATAAAAAATAACTTTGCACCTTGTAGTATAAAGCAGTTTAAGAGCGTCCAGATGATGATGAAGGTCATGTTGATGAAGATTGTTGTGTGTGTCAGTGATGAAGTGTTAAACTCACAGCACTATAAACACTCTCAGAGCACTGAAGCATCTGATCAATATGCAAATGAACTCATTCTGTATTTAAATGAGGCTCTAAATGAAGGTTCAGGAGGAGCTCGTTCATCTCATCCTGTCAATCACAACATCAAATATGTATCATGTAATCATCAATATACTGTGAACTTTAAAAATGTAGCATAAAATTTCATGTTATCTTGCACTACATCACTGTGCCACTAGAGGGCGGTGTGAACAGACAGACACACTGAAGAACAGGAACGGACGAGGTGAATAATAATGAGTTAATGCAGTGATGAATTATTCGATGGGGCTCCAGTGTGTATTTAAACGGTTAAACACTATATATTATAGCACTATATGCAATTGCGCCACCCAAAGTGACAAACAGGTACTGTAGTCCTGGCCGTAACAGGTTATATGGCCAATGTAAGACAAACTCTTGGTCTTTAGACAGCTTTAATGCACATGAACATCCTCTAGCATAACAGGATTAACTTGTAGCTTGAATTGTTATTGGGATCTTTTACAGCTCAGAATCTTCAATCCAGAAACACTTTGAATCGTGTAGTAGACGGTACAGCAATGGTCATGTGTCTTTCCAAATAAAATATGAGTCTTTAAGTGTCTCTTTATGGAAGTATTATTTTATGTACTATATTAAAATAGACAGATAATATTGTCTCTTTCCTTCAGTTGAACGGCAATACATTCAGTCACGTGGCAACAACAAATATGTTTTCAATAGTATAAAATTAATATTAATATAAAAATCAATGATCTGTAAGTATTTTGGAGATTACAGGTTTTTGTTATGAAACTATAATGAATTTAGGCCTGTGTGCATTCATCATACTACAAGTAAATCTATTGAATCATTTACACAGACTTTCATAAAGAGATCTGAAAGGATTTGTTGTCCTGTGGCTCCCTCTGGTGGACAGCATTAGTATTATGACCTTCATCTCTGAATCCCATTCATATAAATGACTGATTTAAAAAAAGTTCCTGAAACTCGGCATGTTTACTCAGAAAGTCTTGTTGTCCATGTGTATGAAGTTCTGTGAATTTTGTATTCAAACATTCAAAATGATGGAAACTGATAGAAAAATAGATTTCTTCTCCTGTGGTTCCCTCTAGTGGACAACATTAGTACAACATGTTGTAGTCCGTCAGCCATTTTGAGTTGCTAAGAACTTTTTTTTCGATCTCCTAAACCACTTGACTGATTCACACAAAATTTTGCATGTCATCTATAGACACTAATGACAAAAGTTATCAAAAGGATTTTAATTAGTCAAAGCGTTTAGAAGATAGTTCATTTAGCCATGGCTCAATACACTTATAAAACTATATCTTCTCAACAATCTGATGAATCCAAACTCTGTTGATCACTTGTTTGATGTCTTCAGGGTATCTAGATGATACACAGATAAATTTGGGGTTAAATAGACAAATGGTCTAGGATGAACCCTTCAGTGTTTGGATCTCTGATAATCTCACCTGTGCTCGATATTCTCAGTCATCTGAAGCTCTAAAATGATGTTATTGACTTCAAATCTTCTCATCTGCAGCCTCATATTTGTGAATGAACTTATTCAGTGTTTCTAGCACAAATCACTGTGACTCTGACTGACGGAGGTTTTTGACTCTTTATCACTGAACCAGGAGAGGTTGATGATCCCAACTCTGATAGACGTCAGGACTGCTTTTACAGGACATGGTGAATGTGTTTCTAGATGAACAGATTTCACTGCAGGCGTCTGAGTCGCTTCACCAACTGATTTATTATTATTTATAATGTTTCCTGAGGTGCACTTATAATGTTCATATGATTTTTACATCAAATAATTGTCATATTTAGAAATAAATGGCTATTTCCACTCTGATTTTAGCGCTCTGATTGTTTACATGTGAAACCTTCTCGAATACTATCACTACATTTTTACTATACAGCTGTCTAAATGAACGAATGGTGAAAAGTGTTGATTATTGCCTTATATTTAGATCTGTTCATCACAGGGAAGGTTGCAGTGATGAGAAACTGAGCAGATGACAGACAGTCTGTTGATGGTGTGAATGCAGTGATCTCGTCATTACAACTAAATTTCTGCACTCCAGAAATGCTTTCACCATAACTAACAATGCAAACACGATGTAAATCCAGTCAGAGATTGATTGTGTAGTGTAAGAGCGTCACTGATTATAACAGGAGTTTTGGGAAGTGTCCAGATAAACTCTCGCTGTGTGATCGACAGCTTCAGTTCCTCAGATCTTTACTGTATAACTAAGATTAGGAAGAAAAATAATAAAAGTTCATGATCAAAAAATGTAAAATATTGAGTGAGTGGAAATGAGGATAAATAAACCATAAATGATCTAAAAATGATGATAACATCAAAAGAATTTCTGATTATTACAAAGACTGATGAAGCTCAACAAAGCTGATATTAAGATCATATTTGTGTTTCTGCTGTTGAGTGTGTGTGAAAGTGTGTGAAAGTGTGTGAGCAGCTGCAGTATCAGTTCAGTCACTGTGACTCTGACTGACGGAGGTTTTTGTACGACTCTTTATCACTGTGTGAACACAGTTACTGATGTAGTGATAACTCTGACAGTAATAATGTCCAGCATCTTCAGTCTGGACTCCACTGATGGTCAGAGTGAAATCACTGTTAGATCCACTGCCACTGAATCTAGATGGAGTTCCTGACTGGAGGGTGCTTGCTTTATAAATCAGGAGTTTAGGAGCTTCTCCAGGTTTCTGTAAGTACCAGGCCAAAGGCTGATAACCCCAACCCTGGTAAACTTCAGTACTGGTTTTACAGGACATGGTAAATGTGTCTCCTGGACGAACAGATTTCACTGCAGGCGTCTGAGTGGCTGTCACTTCACCAGCTGATTCTACATCATGAAAAATGAATAACATTCAGAATTCAGTATTTACTGAAAGACAATTTTCAAGCACAGAAGATTAGAGTATGTTTAACTTCAGATTTCCTCACCTGTGAAACAGTAGCTAGTGAACAGCCAGATGAAGATGGTGATGAAGCTCATGGTTGCTGTTGGTTCAGATTCTCATTGTTCAAACTCATAGAGCTTTAAAACCTCCTGAAGCTTGTGCTGCGATGCAAATAATCTCTATGTAAATCTAGGAAATGATTCCAACAGATGAGGCACATAAAACATAACAGTGTTTAGGATCTTTTCTGGTAACACTTTAGAATACTGATCCTTCATTAATGAATAAATACACAGGAACAAATGAGTAATGCATTATTAACACTCTAGTAACTACTATTAACTAACAAGAAACTCTGATTAATGAATTAGTAAGTAATAGTGCTCAGTTGTAGGTGGTAGTTCACTATTAACTAATCAGTAAACTGTTTTTTCATTCCTCCCAGAACTATACTAAGAACTACTATATACAGGTTCATAATTAACATGAATGATGCATAATGTATAATTAATTCTAAAATAAAGATCATGGTAACCCACTAGTAATGACTGAAGTATTACCAAATACTAATTATTTGGATCAGTATTCTAAAGTAAAAAGCATGATAACTCTCTAGTAACTACTGAATTGTAAACTGAATTGTAATGTTTTTGTACAGTAATTCCTTATGATACATTTGGTAACACTTGAGTAATTACTAGTGGGTTACCATGACCTTCACTTAAGAATACTGATCAAATAAGAAGTAGTTACTTTAGAGTTATATAGTAACTCTTGAGTTATTACTATCCAATACTTTACAAAAACCTCAAAAGTTTACAATGACTTCAGTAGTTACTAGAGAGTTATCATGTTTTCACTTTAGAATACTGATCCAAATAATTAGTAATTCCTTCTTAAGTATTTGGTAATACTTCAGTCATTACTAGTGGGTTACCATGATCTTTATTTTAGAATTAATTATACATTATGCATCATTCATGTTAATTATGAACCTGTATAGTAGTAGTAGTTCTCTGGGAGATACAAAACAGTAGTTACTGATTAGTTAATAGTGAACTACCACCTACAACTGAGCACTATTACTTACTAATTCATTAATCAGAGTTTCTTGTTAGATATAGTAGTTACTAGAGTGTTAATAATGCATTACTCATTTGTTCCTGTGTAGTTATTCATTAATGAAAGGTCAGTATTCTAAAGTGTTACCTCTTTCTCATGTTATGGGTCAAAAACATTGATTCAGGAATCTGAGCTACATGCTTCTGATTAATTAAGTATTTCACTCTGAACTCTATGAGAGGGCAAAGGTCACAGGCCATCAAAACTATTAAAATTGCTTTAATCATTAACAATGCATTGAGATATGCATGATAGAGTCAGTAGTTTTGATACATCAGTTGTTTAATATCATTATTAGCTTGATTAATCTTGGAAGGAAAGATGAAGAAGCTCAAGAAGATATGGTGGCAGTTTTGTTAGTTGATTTGATATCAATTTACACACTGTTTTCTCAGATTCTGAGCATATTTGAGTCAAACCCGTCTGTCACAGGACAGATCACAGTCTAATAGAGCTGATTTCAGTCATAAGTCAGTTTTGAGCACATGTGTAGTTCCTGTGTTTGTCCTCTGTGTGTCAGTAGTGTGTGAAAGTGTGTGAAAGTGTGTGAGCAGCTGCAGTATCAGTTCAGTCACTGTGACTCTGACTGACGGAGGTTTTTGTACGACTCTTTATCACTGTGTGAACACACCACCACTGTGATAACTCTGACAGTAATAATGTCCAGCATCTTCAGTCTGGACTCCACTGATGGTCAGAGTGAAATCACTGTTAGATCCACTGCCACTGAATCTAGATGGAGTCCTGACTGGAGGCGGTTTGTGTAATAAATCAGGAGTTTAGGAGCTTCTCCAGTTTCTGTAAGTACCAGCTGAGAAGAGGTTTTCCATCTCCATAACAGCAGGCTGGATCTCTGCTAGTTTTACAGGTCACAGTGACTGATTGTCCAGTTTGAGAGAGCAGCTCTGAGGGAGTTTGAGTCACTGTCACCTGACCAACAGATTCTGACAAGAGAGAAAGATTAGAAATCACAAACACTTTACAACCATATATCTTCACAACACATAAAATAACAAGTAAATAATGTCTGTAGTCTTTACTGACACAAACCGACATAATACTGCCAGCGTCCAGATCAATATGGTGCTGAAAGTCATTTTTGTTGGTTGTAGGTTCAGTTCTAGTGAAAAACAGTTGTTGATCATGTTTGATGTTTGACAGAGTTATAAACACATGCAGAGCACTGAAGCGTGTGTCGCTCATGTAAAACACTCTCTCTATGCAAACGCTTCAGGAGTGACAGGTTTAAGATGGTTTAATGTGGTTTCATTGAGATTTTGGTAACACTTTATTTTACAGTACGTGTACTTTCCTGGTACATATATAGTAATTATGTTGTACATACAGGTAAAAGAGTGGTAACACAAGGTACTTACCTGACATGTATGTACATGGGAACTAATAAGAAACACTGCTTTACTTTCCAATGGTACATACATGGTAACTACTTTGTACCTATAGACAAGTGTTGGGTAATAACAGGTGCTTACTTATAGTGTCCACATTAGACACATTACTGTACTTACTAATGGTATATACATGGTGAATATTTTGTACTTACAGACAAGTGTGGGTAATAACAGGCACTTATTTATGGTAACTTGTAAGACACATTACTGTACTTACTAGAGGTATATACATGGTAACTATGTTGTACTCATGGACAAGTGTGGACACAAATAACAGACACTTACTTAACTACTGTGAAACAAATGTGCTTACCAAAATGATACACTGCAGTAACTATACAGCACTTCATAGTGTTAATACTTATCAAGTAGTCCTTTTAAGCAAGGCTTTTGACACATGACAACTGAGTATACCAAGTACAGTACAGTAGTGTTACTGATCTGTATGTATGTCATCAAAATACCCCTATTAAAGGTGATAGAGAGGATTTTTTCGTCGACTGAGAATCCAAAGACTGTTACTGAGTTTTTGAAATGAGTGCATGCGTAAGAACAGCCCCCCTCCTTCACAGCTCATTTCAAAGGAACGCCTCCCAAAACTCGTGCACGAGTATTGGAACACGAGTGTTTACCACGGCATTTGCTGTGTCGTGTTAGTGGATTCATTATGTCGGACTCACCGCAGGTAACTCATAATCTGCAGTTGTTACTCCTGTCTCCTGACAAAAACATTGCATGCGGCGCCTGTGGAGTGTGGAAAGTTACTGTAGAGCGCAGCCGCGCTCGTCTCTCACAAGGAACGTCATGGCAGTGATTGACAAGCCAGAGGGCCAATCGTTTACGCGATGATCGCGTAAACGATTGGCTGATGTTTTAAGGCCCTACCTCAGCACAGATGATGTCTATTATATTC
>JAOTNS010002186.1:0-28883 GCA_028476615.1 Culter alburnus
GTTGAGGTACATTACAAGAACTAACTCATTCCGCTGTGAGTGGTGAAGAGTTAACATATGTGCTGTTGAAGAGATAACATCTAGTGCTATCGCATTGCTTTGCATACAAAATATTGAAGAGATAATATGAACCTTTGCATTGCAATGCACAGAAGATGCATTATAATGCAGTGCATTAAGATAACATGTGCTGTTGCATTGCATAAAACAACTAATTTCGTTGTATAGCGAAGATATAACATGTAACACGAGTATTTTGCATTATACTGCAGATTATATATGTGCTGTTGCAGTGCATTGCGCACTGGTCCTATCGTATGCGCTACATGCATCAGAATAACATATGCCCTGTGCATTGCATGGCACTTACGATCCAGGGTAGTGTATAGTCGATTAAATGCACAGAGGAATTACATTAGAACTTGCAATTCTATGTTACCTCTTCAACAGCACACACGTTAACATTTCAAAGCACAGCCGGAATGAGTTAGTTCTTGAGTGCACTGTAATTCAACAAGTGCATAGAGCTTATATGTTATTCTTCGTTGCACATATATTATCTCTTCATTGCAAAACAAAATGAGTTAGATCTTCTATGCGTTGCAATGCAAAATTCTCACGTTACATGTTATATCTTCGATATACAAAGTTATATGTTGTTTTTCAATGCACGAAATGAGTTAGTTCTTGAATACAAGCCAACGAAACAAGTGCACAGCTTATGTTATCCTTCAGGTGCACAACGATGGATCATATGTGCAACAGCACATATGTTATCTTAACGGAATGAGATGGTTCTTGTATGCATTGCATTATAATGCATCTAAGAGTTAACATATTTGGTGTTGAAGAAATAACACATAGGAATGCATGCAAGACCTAACTTATTCTTCTGTGCGCAGAAAAGACAACAAATAACATGTGCGCTACATGCATTGCATTACATGACCTGACTTTTATTGACTTTTGCACCGAATGACACATGAGACAATCCGTTTCATTGCAATGCACACAAGAGCTAACATTCCTTTCTGCACTGGAGACATAACATATATATGCGCTTTTGCAATGCATTGCATATCACAAGAACTGAATTATTCAGATGCGTATTTAAAAATGACAAAAAATGCGCGTTCTTGTCCATAAAAAACTAACTCATTCCGTTGTATCGAAGAGATAACATGTAACATGAGCTTTTTGCAACAGCACACACGATAAGTTAGTGATCGTGTATGCAATGCAATGCAGCAGGAATTAATCAAGGTTTCAAGTGTCATTCTTCAATGCAAAGTCAATAAAAGTCAGGTCATGTATGCAATGCAATGCATTGAACGCATATGTTATTTGTTGTCTTTTCAGTGCACAGAAGATGCAATGCACATGCAATTCAACGTATCTCTTTAACACCATATATATAACTCTTCAATGCACAGGGAGTATGTGCAATGCACAAGAATAACTTATATGTGATTCTTCATTGCACGATGATAGGTCCGGTGCGCTTGGCACTGCACTGCATGTATGCGATGCAATGCATTAAACGCATATGTTATTTGTTGTCTTTTCAGTGCACAGAAGATGCAATGCACATGCAATTCAATGTATCTCTTTAACACCATATATATTAACTCTTCAATGCACAGGGAGTATGTGCAATGCATTGCACGATGATAGGTCCGGTGCGCTAGGCACTGCAGCAGCACATATGTAATCGCTTCATTGCACAACCAAATGCATAGTTAGACCTCCTATGCATTGTAATGCAAAATGCTAATGTTACATATTATATCTTCGAACTAAACGGGTTAGTTGTTTTTTTTTGTTTTTGTTTTTTGCAATGCAATGAAACAACCCATTACATTTGTTATTCTCAGCGCACACCTGAATGAGTTAGTTCTTCTATACAATAGAACAAAACAAAACTGCGCATAACTTATTCTTCATATGTCATTCTTAAGTGCAAAATGGAATGAGTTCCATTGTAAGCAATGCAATTCCAAATCAAATGTGTTACGTGTTATTTTTCAACAATGCAACTGCACATTATGGTAACTTAATGAGTAGTTAGTTGTTGTATGCATTTCTTTATAATGCATCGTCTATGCAAAGGCTCGTGTTATAATACACAAATGAAAGTTAGTTGTCGTGTGCAAAGCAAAGGATAGCACGTTATGTATTGTCGAATGCACAGAGGAATACATTAGAACTTCTTGCAATTCTGTTATCTCTTCAACAGCACACAAGTTAACTTTCAAAGCACAGCCGGAATGAGTTAGTTCTTGAATGCATTGTAATTCAACAAGTGTCATCGTGTCTTCAATGCAAAAGCCAATAAAAGTCAGGTTATGTTTGCAATGCAATGCAAAAACATATGTGTTAACTCTTTAATGCACTACGTTAGTTCTTGCATGCAGTACAATGAAAAGTGTATATTTCATGTCATTCTCTAATGTAAAATGGAATAAGGTTTTTTACGCAATGGAATGAGAAATCGAATGTGTTACGTGTTATCTCTTTGAAAGCACACATATTAACTCCAATGAGTCAATAAAAAGCAACGCACTTGCATTGCAACGCAACAAGTACATAACTTATAAGTTATTCTTCAACTGCACATACACGCTTTTGCATGGCATTGCAAACAAGTACCAAGTACTCAGTTGTGCATTTAAGAATAACACATGAATTATGCGGCTTCATTGCATTTCATAACACAACAAACTTAATCCATTGTAAATAAGAGAATTAAATGAAGAGATTACATATGTAAAATATGAGCTTTTGAATGCATAGAAGAACTAACTCACTTGGTTGAGTAATGAAGAAACAACTGTCCTATTATTGCAGTGCATAGCTCACATAGCTGCACTAGTTAGTATATTATGTTGGCATGCCATATTTGACCCGTTGTACATATTTATAGTCCAAGATTTGTAGATCATGAACTTTCTTATACATACTGCATTGTTTTGATGTTACAGTACATTAGACATACAGAAGTCCATGTGTGACCTACTGAGCATATTTCTGGTGTACTCCATTTTAGACTTTCTACATAGAGTAACAACACCATGACTCTTTCGAATGTTACATCAGCCATAGAGAAGTACACATTTGACATACTGAACATATTTCTAGCAAAAGAGCCCTGGATCATTAACTTTCTGTACATTGTTAATCATTCCTTCTGATGGTACACCAGAAAGACAGTAGTCTATATTGTTGTACTGTATAAATTTCAGGAACAAGAGTCGTTGATTATGAACTTTCTATTTCTACTCACTACTCACTGATTATATATCAGCCATACAGTAGTGCATATTTGACCTAATGGACATTTATCCGGCCAAAAGTAGTCAATCTTAAAATTTTTTAGGCATACTTATTGACTCTGTCTGATAATTCATCAGCCATACAGGAGTCCATACTTGACATATTGAACATATTTACTAGTCCAAGAGTCTTCGATCATAAACTTTTTCATACATACTCATCGACTCCTTCTGATGATACGGCAGGCATATGCCAGAAATATGTTCATTAGGCCATATATGGACTACTATATAGTAGTCCATTTATGACCTAATGAAAATACTCAGTCTTGACCATTTTTATACATACTTATTGACTTCCTCTGATGGTTCGTGAGCCATACTGAGGGTTCGATCTTGAACTTTTTCATTTCTACATATTTGATTCCTGATGATAGTCAGCATTGCAGTAGTGCATTTTTCACCTAACTGACATATTTCTGGCCAAAGAATATTCAGTCTTGAATTTTTTTATACATACTTATTGACTCCACCTGATGATGTGTCAGCCATACAGAAGTAAATATATGACCTACTGAACATATTTTCGGCCCAAGAGTCCTCTATCATGAACTTTCTATTCATACTCATTGACTCCGTCTGATGATTCGTCAGCCATACAGGAGTCAATATTTGAACTAATGAACATATTTCTGGCCAAAGAATACTCAGTCTTGAATTTTTAGACATATTCTTTGACTCTTTCTGTTGATACAGCAGGCATATAGTATTCAAAATTTGACGTAATGAACATATTTCTGGCCCAAGAGTAGTCGATCATGACTTTCTATTTTTAGTCATTGAATCTGCCTGATGATTCGTCAGCCATACAGGAGTCAATATTTGAACTAATGAACATATTTCTGGCCAAAGAATACTCAGTATTGAACTTTTTTATACATATTGATTTCGTCTGATAATTCATCAGCCATACAGGAGTCAATATTTGACCTAATGAACATATTTCTGGTCCAAGAGTCCTTGATCATGAACTTTTTCATACATACTTATTGACTCCGCCTGATGATACGTCAGCCATACAGGAGTCAAAATTTGACCCACTGAAAAAACTTCTGGACCAAGAGTCGTCGATCATGAATTTTCTATACATACTAATCGACTCCTTCTGATGATACGGAAGGCATATAGTAGTCCATATATGACTTAATTGACATATTTCTGGCCGACGATACTCAATCTTGAACATTTTCATACATACTCATTGACTCCTGTCTGAGGATCGTCAGCCATACAATAGTCAATATATGATCTAATGAACATATTTCTGGCCAAAGAATACTCAGTCTTGAACTTTTTTTATACATGCTTCTTGACTTCCTCTGATGATTTGTGAGCCATACAGGAGTCATATTTGACCTACTGAACATATTTCTGGCCAAAGAATACTCAGTCTTGAACTTTTTTATACATACTTCTTGACTTCCTCTGATGATTCGTGAGCCATACAGGAGTCAATATTTGACCTACTGAACATATTTTTGGCCAAACAATACTCTCCTGAATTTTTTTATACATACTCATTGACTGTCTGATAATTCATCAGCCATACAGGAGTCCATATTTGACCTATTGAACATGTTTCTGGTCCAAGAGTCCTCGATCATTAACTTTTTCATACATACTCATTGACTCTGTATGATAATTCATTAGCCATACAGGAGTCAATACTTGAACATATTTCTGGCCATAAATACTCAGTCTTGAACTTTTTTATACATATTGATTTCGTCTGATAATTCATCAGCCATACAAGTCAATATTTGACCTACTGAACATATTTTTGGCCAAACAATACTGTCTTGAATTTTTTATACATACTTATTGACTCTGTCTGATAATTCATCAGCCATACAGGAGTCCATATTTGACCTATTGAACATGTTTCTGGTCCAAGAGTCCTTGATCATTAACTTTTTCATACATACTCATTGACTCTGTATGATGATTCATCAGCCATACAGGAGTCAATATTTGACATATTTAACATATTTCTGGCCCAAGAGTAGTCGATCATGAATTTTCAATTTCTCTCATGGACTCCTTTAAATACGTCAGCCATGCGGTAGTGCATTTTTCACCTAATGGACATATTTCCGGCCAAATAATACTCAGTCTTGAACTTTTTTATATATACTTATTGACCGTCTGATAATTAATCGGCAATACAGGAGTCAATATTTGACCTACTGAACATATTTTGGCCAAATACTCAATCTTGAGCATTTTTATACATACTCATTGACTGTCTGATGATTCATCAGCCATACAGGAGTCAAATTTGACATATTGAACTTATTTCTGGTCCAAGAGTCTTCCATCATGAACTTTTTCATACATACTCATTGACTCTGTCTGAGGATTCGTCAGCCATACAATAGTCAATATTTGATCTAATGAACATATTTCTGGCCAAAGAATACTCAGTCTTGAACTTTTTTATACATACTTCTTGACTTCCTCTGATGATTCATGAGCCATACAGGAGTCAATATTTGACCTACTGAACATATTTTTGGCCAAAGAATACTGTCTTGAATTTATTTATACATACTCATTGACTGTCTGATAATTCATCAGCCATACAGGAGTCCATATTTGACCCATTGAACATGTTTCTGGTCCAAGAGTCCTCGATCATTAACTTTTTCATACATACTCATTGACTCTGTATGATGATTCGTCAGCCATACAGGAGTCAATACTTGAACATATTTCTGGCCATAGAATACTCAGTCTTGAACTTTTTTATACATACATATTGACTCTTTCTGATGCTATGTCAGCCATGCAGTAGTGCATTTTTCACCCAATGGACATATCTCTGGCCAAATAATACTCAGTCTTGAACGTTTTTATAGATACTTATTGACTCTGTCTGATAATTCATCACTTATACAGGAATCCATATTTGACCTATTGAAATATTTCTAGTCCAAGAGTCCTCGATCATGAAATTTTTCATACATACTTATTGACTCCGCCTGATGATACGTCGGCCATACAGGAGTCAATATTTGACCCACTGAAAAAATTTCTGGCCCAAGAGTCCTCAATCATGAACTTTCTATGCAACTTATCGACTCCTTCTGATGATACGGCAGGCATATATTAGTCCATATTTGTCTTATGGACATATTTCTGCCAATGAATACTCAATCTTGAACATTTTTATACATATTGACTCTGTCTGATGATTCATCAGCCAAACGGTAGTCAATATTGACCTAATGAACATATTAATGGACAAAGAATATTCATTCTTGAACATTTTTATACATACTCACTGACTCTGTCTGATGATTCATCAGCCATACGGAGTCAAAATTTGACCTATTGAACATATTTCTGGTCCAAAGAGTAGTCGATCTTGAACTTTTTAATTTCTATGTATTTGATATGTTAGCCATGCAGTAGGCATTTTCACTTAATGTACATTTTTCTGGACAAAGAATACTCAGTCTTGAACTTTTTTATACATACTTATTGACTCCACTGATGATACGTCAGCTATACAGAGTAAATAATTGACCTACTGAACATATTTCCGCCCAAGAGTCCTCGATCATGAACTTTCGATTTATACTCATCGACTACGTCTGATAATACGGCAGGCATATAATAGTCAATATTTGACCTAATGAAAAAGTTAACAAAGTTTTTTTCTGGCCCAAGATTCCTCTATCTTGAACTTTTTATACATTTTCATTGACTCCTCATGTTTATAGCCATTCAGTAGTCTGAACACATTTCTGTCGATCTTGAACTTAATGTTTCTCCTCATTGACTCCTGATGATACTCCTGAGAGTACTCCATCTTGAACTTTTCAGACATACTTAATGACTACTTCTGATGTTACATCAGCCATTGAAGTCCATATTTGACCCAATGGACATTTATCTGGCACAAGAGTCATCAGTTTTTCAACTTTTTCTATTATCACTCTTTGGACTCCTCATGATACTTCAGACATGCAGTAGACCATATATGATCTACTGAACATATTTCTGGCCCAAAAGTAGTCGATCATGAACTTTCTATTTATACTCTTAGACAGCCATGCAGTAGTGAATTTTCCCCCTAATTGACATATTTCTGGCCAAAGAATACTCAGGCTTGAACTTTTTTTTATTTCTTCTCATTTACTCCTCTGATGGTTCGCCAACAATAGGAGTCAAAATTTGACCTAATAAGCTAATTCTTTGGCCAGAAATATGTCTAAGAGTAGAAATAGAAAGTTCATGATCGAGAACTCTTGGGCCGAAATATGTTCATTAGGTCAAATATTGACTACTATATGCCTGCTGGATCATCAGAAGGAGAGTATTTATAGAAAGGTTTTGATTGAGGACTCTGGACCAGAAATATGTTCAATAGGTCAAATATTGTCTCCTGTATGGCTGATGAATCATCAGACGGAGTCAATAAGCATGTTTAAAAAGTTCAAGACTGAGTATTCTATGACCAGAAATATGTTCATTAGGTAAATTTTGATCCTGTATGGCTGAAAATCATCAGATGAGTCAATAAATGTATAAAAAAACAAAGACTGAGTATTCTTTGGACAGAAGTATGTTCATTAGTCAAATATTTACTCCTGTATGACTGATGAATCATCAGACGGAGTCAATAAGTATGTATAAAAAAAACAAGACTGAGTATTCTTTGGCCAGAAATATGTTCATTAGGTCAAATTTTGACTCCTGTATTGTTGACGAATAATCAGACGGAGTCAATTACTAAAAATAGAAAGTTCATGCTCGACTACTCTTGTGCCAGAAATATGTTCAGTAGGTCAAATATTGACTCCTGTATGGCTGATGAATCATCATACAGAGTCAATGAGTATGTATGAAAAAGTTAATGATCAAGGACTCTTGGACCAGAAACATGTTCAATACGTCAAATATGGACTCCTGTATGGCTGATGAATTATCAGACAGAGTCAATGAGGATGTATGAAAATGTTCAAGATTGAGTATTCGTCGGCCAGAAATATGTCAATTAAGTCATATATGGACTACTATATGCCTTCCGTATCATCAGAAGGAGTCGATTAGTATGTATAGAAAATTCATGATCGACGACTCTTGGGCCAGAAATATGTTCATTAGGTCAAATATTGACTCCTGTATGGCTGATTAATTATCAGACTAAATCAATATGTAAAAAAAGTTCAAGACTGAGTATTCTTTGGCCAGAAATATGTTCATTAGATCAAATATTGACTTTGTATGGCTGACGAATCCTCAGACAGAGTCAATGAGTATGTATGAAAATGTGCAAGATTGAGTATTCGTCGGCCCGAAATATGTCAATTAAGTCATATATGACTACTATATGCCTTCCGTATCATCAGAAGGAGTCGATTAGTATGTATAGAAAATTCATGATCGACGACTCTTGGGCCAGAAGTTTTTTCAGTGGGTCAAATTTTGACTCCTGTATGGCTGACGAATCATCAGGCGGAGTCAATAAGTATGTATGAAAAAGTTCATGATCAAGGACTTGGACCAGAAATATGTTCATTAGGTCAAAATATTGTCTCCTGTATGGCTGATTAATTATCAGACGAAATCAATATGTATAAAAAAGTTCAAGACTGAGTATTCTATGGCCAGAAATATGTTCAATTATTGACTCCTGTATGGCTGATGAATCATCATACAGAGTCAATATGTATGAAAAAGTTAATGATCAAGGACTCTTGGACCAGAAACATGTTCAATAGGTCAAATATTGACTCCTGTATGGCTGATGAATTATCAGACGAGATCAATATGTATAAAAAAAGTTCAAGACTGAGTATTCTATGGCCAGAAATATGTTCAATTATTGAATCCTGTATGGCTGATGAATCATCAGGCTGAGTCAATAAGTATGTATGAAAAAGTTCATGATGGAAGACTCTTGGACCAGAAATAAGTTCAATATGTCAAATTTTGACTCCTGTATGGCTGATGAATCATCAGTCAGTCAATGAGTATGTATAAAAATGCTCAAGATTGAGTATTCTTTGCCCAGAAACATGTTCATTAGGTCAAATATAGACTCCTGTATTGCTGATGAATTATCAGACGAAGTCAATAAGTATATATAAAAAAGTTCAAGACTGAGTAGTATTTGGCCAGAAATATGTCCATTAGGTGAAAAATGCACTACCGCATGGCTGACGTATTTAAAGGAGTCCATGAGAGAAATAGAAAGTTCATGATCGACTACTCTTGGGCCAGAAATATTTTAAATAGGTCAAATATTGACTCCTGTATGGCTGATGAATCATCATACAGAGTCAATGAGTATGTATGAAAAGGTTAATGATCAAGGACTCTTGGACCAGAAACATGTTCAATAGGTCAAATATGGACTACTGTATGGCTGATGAATCATCAGACAGAGTCAATAAGTATGTATAAAAAAATTCAAGACAGTATTGTTTGGCCAAAAATATGTTCAGTAGGTCAAATATTGACTATTGTATGGCTCACGAATCATCAGAGGAAGTCAAGAAGTATGTATAAAAAAGTTCAAGACTGAGTATTCTTTGGCCAGAAATATGTTCATTAGATCAAATATTAACTATTGTATGGCTGACGAATCCTCAGACAGAGTCAATGAGGATGTATGAAAATGTTCAAGATTGAGTATTCGTCGGCCAGAATTATGTCAATTAAGTCATATATGGACTACTATATGCCTTCCGTATCATCAGAAGGAGTCGATTAGTATGTATAGAAAATTCATGATCGACGACTCTTGGGCCAGAAGTTTTTTCAGTGGGTCAAATTTTGACTCCTGTATGGCTGACGTATCATCAGGCAGAGTCAATACGTAAGTATGAAAAAGTTCACGATCAAGGACTCTTGGACCAGAAATGTTCAATAGGTCAAATATGGACTCCTGTATGGTTGATGAATTATCAGACGAAGTCAATAAGTATATATAAAAAAGTTCAAGACTGAGTAGTATTTGGCCAGAAATATGTCCATTAGGTGAAAAATGCATTACCGCATGGCTGACGTATTTAAAGGAGTCCATGAGAGAAATAGAAAGTTCATGATCGACTACTCTTGGGCCAGAATATGTTAACAGGTCAAATATTGACTCCTGTATGGCTGATGAATCAACATACAGAGTCAATGAGAATGTATGAAAAAGTTAATGATCAAGGACTCTTGGACCAGAAACATGTTCAATAGGTTAAATATGGACTCCTGTATGGCTGATGAATTATCAGACAGTCAATAAGTATGTATAAAAAACTTCAAGACTGAGTATTCTTTGGCCAGAAATACGTTCATTAGGTCAAATTTTGACTCCTGTATGGATGAAGAATCATCAGACGGAGTCAATGACTAGAAATAGAAAGGTCATGATCGACTACTCTTGGGCCAGAAATATGTTCAGTAGGTCAAATATTGAATACTATATGCCAGATGTATCAACAGAAGGAGTCAAAGAGTATGTCTAAAAATTCAAGACTGAGTATTCTTTGGCCAGAATTATGTTCATTAGGTCAAATATTGACTCCTGTATGGCTGATGAATCATCAGGCAGAGTCAATGGCTAGAAATAGAAAGTTCATGATCGACTACTCTTGGGCCAGAAATATGTTCAGTAGGTCAAATACTGAATACTATATGCCTGCTGTATCAACAGAAGGAGTCAAAGAGTATGTCTAAAAATTCAAGACTGAGTATTCTTTGGCCAGAAATATGTTCATTAGCTCAAATATTGACTCCTGTATGGTTGACGAATCATCAGACAAAGTCAAGAAGTATGTATTAAAAAAATTAAAGAATGAGTATTCTTTGGCCAGAAATATGTTCATCAGTTCAAATATTCACTCTTTTATGGCTGATGAATCATCAGACGGAGTCAATAAGTGTGTATAAAAAAACTTCAAGACTGAGTATTCTTTGGCCAGATATATGTTCATTAGGTCAAATTTTGACTCCTGTATTGTTGACGAATAATCAGACGGAGTCAATTACTAAAAATAGAAAGTTCATGCTCGACTACTCTTGTGCCAGAAATATGTTCAGTAGGTCAAATATTGACTCCTGTATGGCTGATGAATCATCATACAGAGTCAATGAGTATGTATGAAAAAGTTAATGATCAAGGACTCTTGGACCAGAAACATGTTCAATACGTCAAATATGGACTCCTGTATGGCTGATGAATTATCAGACAGAGTCAATGAGGATGTATGAAAATGTTCAAGATTGAGTATTCGTCGGCCAGAAATATGTCAATTAAGTCATATATGGACTACTATATGCCTTCCGTATCATCAGAAGGAGTCGATTAGTATGTATAGAAAATTCATGATCGACGACTCTTGGGCCAGAAATATGTTCATTAGGTCAAATATGACTCCTGTATGGCTGATTAATTATCAGACTAAATCAATATGTATAAAAAGTTCAAGACTGAGTATTCTATGGCCAGAAATATGTTCATTAGATCAAATATTGACTTTTGTATGGCTGACGAATCCTCAGACAGAGTCAATGAGTATGTATGAAAATGTGCAAGATTGAGTATTCGTCGGCCCGAAATATGTCAATTAAGTCATATATGACTACTATATGCCTTCCGTATCATCAGAAGGAGTCGATTAGTATGTATAGAAATTCATGATCGACGACTCTTGGGCCAGAATTTTTTCAGTGGGTCAAATTTTGACTCCTGTATGGCTGACGTATCATCAGGCGGAGTCAATAAGTATGTATGAAAAAGTTCATGATCAAGGACTCTTGGACCAGAAATATGTTCATTAGGTCAAAATATTGTCTCCTGTATGGCTGATTAATTATCAGACGAAATCAATATGTATAAAAAAGTTCAAGACTGAGTATTCTATGGCCAGAAATATGTTCAATTATTGACTCCTGTATGGCTGATGAATCATCATACAGAGTCAATATGTATGAAAAAGTTAATGATCAAGGACTCTTGGACCAGAAACATGTTCAATAGGTCAAATATTGACTCCTGTATGGCTGATGAATTATCAGACGAGATCAATATGTATAAAAAAGTTCAAGACTGAGTATTCTATGGCCAGAAATATGTTCATTAGTTCAAATTTTGACTCCTGTATGGCTGACGAATCATCAGGCGGAGTCAATGAAAAAGTTTATGATCGAGGACTCGGACCAGAAGTATGTTCAATAGGTCAAATATCGACTCCTTTATGGGTGACAAACCATCAGAGGAGTAAATGAGAAGAAATAAAAAAAGTTCAAGACTAAGTATTCTTTGGCCAGAAGTTGTTCATTAGGTCAAATTTTGACTCCTGTATGGTTGACGAACGATCAGAGGAGTAAATGAGAAGAAATAAAAAAAAGATCAAGGCTGAGTATTCTTTGGCCAGAAATATGTCAATTAGGTGAAAAATTCACTACTGCATGGCTGACATATCATCAAAAGGAGTCTAAGAGTATGAATAGAAAGTTCATGATTGACTACTTTTGGGCCAGAAATATGTCTACTAGGTCAAATATTGACAACTATATGCCTGTTGGATCATCAAAAGGCGTCAAGGAGTATTTATAGAAAGTTCTTGATTGAGGACTCTGGACCAGAAATATGTTCAATAGGTCAAATATAGACTCCTCTATGAGTGACGAATCATCAGACAGAGTCAATAAGTATGTATAAAAAACTTCAAGACTGAGTATTCTTTGGCCAGAACTATGTTCATTAGGTCAAATGTTGACTTCTGTATGGCTGATGAATCATCAGACAGAGACAATGACTAGAAATAAAAAGTTCATTATCAACTACTCTTGGGCCAGAAATATGTTCCCTAGGTCAAATATGACTCCTGTATGGCTGACGAATCATCAGACAAAGTCAAGAAGTATGTATTAAAAAAATTCAAGACTGAGTATTCTTTGGCCAGAAATATGTTCATTAGGTCAAATATTGACTCCTGTATGGCTGACGAATCATCAGGCGGAGTCAATAAGTATGTATGAAAAAGTTCATGATCGAGGACTCGGACCAGAAATATGTTCAATAGGTCAAATATCGACTCCTCTATGAGTGACGAATCATCAGACAGAGTCAATAAGTATGTATAAAAAACTTCAAGACTGAGTATTCTTTGGCCAGAAATATGTTCATTAGGTCAAATCATAAGATGGAGTCAATAACTAAAAATAGAAAGTTCATGCTCGACTACTCTTGGGCTACAAATATGTTCAGTAGGTCAAATATTGAATACTATATGACTGCTGTACAGAAGGAGACAAAGAGTATGTCTAAAAATTCAAGACTGAGTATTCTTTGGCCAGAAATATGTTCATTAGGTCAAATATCGACTCCTTTATGGGTGACGAACCATCAGAGGAGTAAATGAGAAGAAATAAAAAAAAGTTCAAGACTGAGTATTCTTTGGCCAGAAATATGTTCATTAGATCAAATATTGAATACTATATTACTATATGCCTGCTGTATCAACAAAAGAAGTCAAAGAGTATGTCTAAAAATTCAAGACTGAGTATTCTTTGGCCAAAAAATATATTCATTAGGTCAAATATTGACTCCTTTATGGCTGACGAATCATCAGACAAAGTCAATAATTAGGGATAAAAAAAGTTCAGGACTGAGTATTCTTTGGCCAGAATTATGTTCATTAGGTCAAATATTGACTCCGGTATGGCTGATGAATCATCAGACAGAGTCAATAAGTATGTATAAAAAGCTTCAAGACTGAGTATTCTTTGGCCAGAAATATGTTCATTAGGTCAAATATCGACTTCTCTATGAGTGATGAATCATCAGACAGAGTCAATAAGTATGTATAAAAAGCTTCAAGACTGAGTATTCTTTGGCCAGAAATATGTTCATTAGGTCAAATTTTGACTCATGCATGGCTGAAGAATCATCAGACGGAGTCAATGACTAGAAATAGAAAGTTCATGATTGACTGACTACTCTTGGGTCAGAAACATGTTCAGTATGTCAAATATTGAATACTAATATGCCTGCTGTATCAACAGAAGTAGTCAATGAGTATGTCTAAAAATTCAAGACTGAGTATTCTTTGGCCAGAAATATGTTCATTAGGTCAAATATTGACTCCTCTGTGGCTGATGAATCATCAGACGGAGTCAGTAAGTATGTATAAAAAACTTCAAGCCTGAGTATTCTTTGGTCAAAATTTGACTCCTTGTGTGGTCGACGAACCATCAGAGTAAATGAGAAAAAAAAAAAAAAAAAAAAAAAAAGATCAAGGCTAAGTATTCTTTGGCCAGACATATGTCAATTAGTTGAAAACTTCACTACTGCATGGCTGACATATCATCAAAAGGAGTCTCAGAGTATAAATAGAAAGTTCATGATCGACTACTTTGGGGCCTGAAATATGTCTATTAAGTCAAATATTTACTGCTATATGACTGCTTCATCATCAGAAGGAGTCAAGGAGTATTTATAGAAAGTCCTTGACTGAGGACTCTAGACCAGAAATATTTTCAATAGGTCAAATATTGTCTCCTGTATGGCTGATGAATCATCAGACAGAGTCAATAAGTATGTATAAAAAACTTCAAGCCTGAGTATTCTTTGGTCAAAATTTGACTCCTTGTGTGGTCGACGAACCATCAGAGTAAATGAAAAAAAAAAAAAAAAGATCAAGGCTAAGTATTCTTTGGCCAGACATTTGTCAATTAGTTGAAAACTTCACTACTGCATGGCTGACATCATCAAAAGGAGTCTCAGAGTATAAATAGAATGTTCATGATCGACTACTTTGGGGCCTGGAATATGTCTATTAAGTCAAATATTTACTACTATATGACTGCTGGATCATCAGAAGGAGTCAAGGAGTATTTATAGAAAGTCCTTGACTGAGGACTCTAGACCAGAAATATTTTCAATTGGTCAAATATTGTCTCCTGTATGGCTGATGAATCATCAGACGGAGTCAATAAGTATGTATAAAAAACTTCAAGCCTGAGTATTCTTTGGCTGCATGGCTGATTATCATCAGAAGGAGTCAATGAGTAGAAATACAATGTTCGTGATCTACGACTCTTGGGCCAGAAATATGTTCAGTATGTTAAATAATTACTACTTTCCGACTGATTTAACAACAGAAGTAGTCTATGAATATATATAGAATGTTCAAGTTCGAGGACCCTTTTGCCGGAAATATAGCTCCAAATATTCCAAATAGCTCAAATATGTACTGCTGTCTGTCTGGTGTAATCTGAAAGGTGTATTGAGTATTCATTGAAAGTTCATGATCTGGGATTATTGTGTTAGAAAGAATGTATAGTAGATCAAATATGGACTGCTAACATAATAAACTAACAATTGCATAGCTTATGTCATTCTTCAATGCAATACGACAGATCCTGTGAGCAATGCATGCCATTAGATTTAGCAATGCACTGCAGTTAGAATTAGATTGTATTGAAGAGATAACATTACATTGCCTTTACATTACAATGCATTCCATCCAATCCTCATTTCGTTAAGATATAACACATATGCTGTTGCATTACATTGCTCATACGATCAAACGTTGTGCAACTGAAGAATAATATAGGTTGCATTTGTTGCATGGTATTACAAGAGCCAACTCATTCAGATGTGAAATGAATAAGAATAATGTAATATGGATTCATGCATTGCATAAAACAACTAACTTCCGTTGAATATGAAAGATATAACATGTAACATTTGCAATGCATAGAAGACCTAACTCATTTTGTTGTACAATAAAGAGATAACATATGTACTGTTGAAGTGCATTGCATTACTCACAGGACCTATCGTTGTCCAACGAAGAATAAAGCTGCAATTGTTGCATTCAAGAACTATTGAAGAAATGACACATGAGATATTTATTGTTTTATTGCAAATGAAGAATAACATAAGCTATGTACTTATATTGTTGTATTGTATACAAGAACTAACTTATTCAGGTGTGTGTTGAAGAATATCACATGTAATATGGGATGTTTCATTGAATAATAAAAAAAAAAATCTTCCGTTGTATACCGAAGATGTAACATGTAACATGAGCATATACATATGTGCTGTTGCATTGCAAAGCGCACCGGATCTATCATCGTGCAGTGAGAATAAACATAAGCAATGCACCTGTTGCTTTGCAGTGCATAACCAACTCTTTCCTTTGTGCATTGAAGAGTGTTAAATAGATAGAATAGAATTATCTATAAATTTGTTATCTCTTCAAATATGCGAAATCAAATATGTTATGTGTTATCTCTTCAGTACACAACGGAACAGGTAATGTCGTGATTGCAGTGTAATGCAGCAGCACATATCGCTTCAAAGCAAGTCGGAATGAGTTAGTTATTGAAGTAAAATATAGTGCATAGCTTATACGTTATTTTTCAAAGCACAACCGTCACATTGTGTGTGCAAAGCAATGTGATAGCTTATATGTTATCTCTTCATCGCACAACGGAATGGGCCACGCAATGCAACTGAACATTTCAAATGCACAAAAGAATAAGTTCGAATTTTGTATGCAAATGCAACAGTGTATATATTGTTATATCTGTTGAAAGTATGTTATTCATCAATTAAGTTACATCTTGAATCCCACAACATTCTTAATATGTCCTGTGCAATACACTGCAACAACACATGTTATGTCTTCATTGCAAAAACAAAACGAGTTCGATCTTCTATGCATTGTAATTCAAAAAGTTATGTTACATGTTATCTCATCGATATACAACGGAATGAGCTAGTTGTTTTATACAATGCAACAACGTATGTTTGTCATTCTTAAATACAAGAACTAACTCATTCAGTTCAGATGAGTGCAGAAAGGAATGTTATGAATGAATAAGCTATTTCTTGGGTGTAGTGCAATGAAACGGAATGTCTCATGTGTCAATTCTTCAGTGCAAAAGTCAATAAAAGTCAGGTCATGTGTGCAATGCAATGTATTAGCGCATGTTATTTGTGTCTTTTCAGTGCACAGAAGAATAAGTTAGGTCTTCTATGCAGTTCTCTGTGTTATCTCTTGTTAACATGCACATGTTAACACTTCAATGCACAGCGGAATGAGTTAGTTCTATGTTATACTTCAATTGCAATATGCCGGATCGTATGTACAATGCAATGCTCAAGCATAGCTTTATATGTTATTCTTATTTGCTCTATGATAGATCCAGTTAGCAATGAACTGCAACAGGACATATATAATCTGTTTTTGTTTTTGTTTTTTGCATAACCAAATTAGTTACATTTTTCTATGCACTGTAAAGCAAAATGCTTCTTATATTTAGCTTCGATATACAACGGAAGTTAGTTGTTTCATGCAATGCAATGAAACAACCCATATTACATGTGTTATTCTCCAACGCACACCTGAATGAGTTAGTTCTTGTATGCAATGCAACACAACAAGTGCATAACTAATAATGCCAATAATGCAATGCAATAGCACGTTATCGTAAAAGAAAGAGTTAGTTTTTGTAAGCATTGCATTATAGTGCATCTTCTATGCACTACAATGCAAAGGCTCATGTAACGTTATCTCTTCAATACACACATGTATCAGTTATTTGTATGCAAAGCAATGCTTAATCCGTTGTATGTTGAAGAGATAACGTAAAATATGAGTTTTACACTACAATGCAGAAGAACTAACTAATTTGATTGAGCTACAGTACAACAGTCAATTGCAGTGCGTTGCAGAGTTAACATATGTGCTGTTGAAGAGATAACACTATGACACTAGATTGCATAAAGTTCTACTTTTCTGTGTATTGAAACGACAACACATAAGACGTGCTATCGCATTGCTTTGCAAACAACTACTTAACTTCTTCAGTTGTGTATTGAAGAGATACATAACGTGAGCCTTTTTCATAGAAACTGCATTATGCAATGCATACAAGAAATAACTCATTCAGATAAGATAACATATATGCTTTTGTATTGCATTGCAAATGCGATCCAACAATAAGTTTGCACTTGTTGCGTTGCAGTGCATACTCATTCCTAACTCATTCCGCTGTACATTGAAGAGTTAAATATGTGCTGTTGAAGAGATAACACATGGCACATTTGATTTCACATTGTATTGCATTCGTGACCAACATATTCCAATTTGCATTTAAGAATGACATGAAATATGCGGTTTCATTTCACTGCATGCAAGAACTAAAAAGCTAAAACACATATGTGTTTTCGCATTGCATTGCATACCTAG
Source organism: Culter alburnus (assembly GCA_028476615.1). Taxonomy (NCBI): domain Eukaryota; kingdom Metazoa; phylum Chordata; class Actinopteri; order Cypriniformes; family Xenocyprididae; genus Culter; species Culter alburnus. The sequence goes on from JAOTNS010002186.1 coordinate 18,548, forward strand.
CCTAACTTTTATTGACTTTTGCATTGAAGAATGGCACATGAGACATTCTCTGTTCCCCCCATCGGATACAAGAAATAGCTTATTCCTTTGCACTGAAGAGATAACCGACGGCATATTTGCTGATTGAAGAGACAATATGAACCTTTGCATTGCAATGCAAGAACTAACTCATATTCTGTTAAGATAACTGCGCTTGTTGCATTGCATTCCATATACGATACAACGTTGTGCAATTGAAGAATAAAATATAAGTTATGTACTTTTTGCATTGTATACAAGAACTAACTGCTTAAGGTGTGTGTTAAAGAATAACAGGTAATATGGCTTGTTTCATAGCATTGCATAAAACAACAAATTTCGTTGTATAGCGAAGATAAACATGTAACACGAGCATTTTGCATTACATTGCAGATTATATATGTGCTGTAGTCCATTTTGCGCACTGGTCCTATCATCGTGGAATCAACAATAATTGTGCTTCACATATGTAATCATTGCACTAAGCAATGTATCCAACGTAGTGCAATTGAAGAATAACCTAAGCTATGCACTTGTTGCTTTGAGGTACATTACAAGAACTAACTCATTCCGCTGTGAGTGGTGAAGAGTTAACATATGTGCTGTTGAAGAGATAACATCTAGTGCTATCGCATTGCTTTGCATACAAAATATTGAAGAGATAATATGAACCTTTGCATTGCAATGCATAGAAGATGCATTATAATATTCTTGTATATGCATTCCATATACGACCCAACGTTGTGCAATTGAAGAATAAAATATGTTATGTACTTGCATTGTATACAATAACTAACTCCTTAAGGTGTGTGTTAAAGAATAACAGGTAATAATGGTTTGTTTCATAGCATTGCATAAAACAACTAATTTCGTTGTATAGTGAAGATATAACATGTAACACAAGTATTTTGCATTATACTGCAGATTATATATGTGCTGTTGCAGTGCATTGCGCACTGGTCCTATCGTATGCGCTACATGCATCAGAATAACATATGCTATGCTTGTGCATTGCATGGCACTTACGATCCAGGGTAGTGTATAGTCGATTAAATGCACAGAGGAATTACATTAGAACTTGCAATTCTATGTTACCTCTTCAACAGCACACACGTTAACTTTTCAAAGCACAGCCGGAATGAGTTAGTTCTTGAATGCACTGTAATTCAACAAGTGCATAGAGCTTATATGTTATTCTTCGTTGCACATATTTTATCTCTTCATTGCAAAACAAAATGAGTTTGCATTGCTATGCATTGCAATGCAGAATTCTCACGTTACATGTTATATCTCGATATACAAAGTTATATGTTGTTTTTCATTGCACGAAATGAGTTAGTTCTTGAATACAAGCCAACGAAACAAGTGCACAGCTTATGTTATCCTTCAGGTGCACAACGTTGGATCATATGTGCAACGGAATGAGATGGTTCTTGTATGCATTGCATTATAATGCATCTAAGTTAACATATTTGGTGCTGAAGAAATAACATAAGAATGCATGCAAGACCTAACTTATTCTTCTGTGCACAGAAAAGACAACAAATAACATATGACTTTTGCACCGAATGACACATGAGACAATCCGTTTCATTGCATTGCACACAAGAGCTAACATTCCTTTCTGCACTGAAGACATAACATATATATGCGCTTTTGCAATGCATTGCATATACACAAGAACTGAATTATTCAGATGCGTATTTAAAAATGACAAATAAAATGCGCGTTCTTGTCCATAAAACAACTAACTCATTCCGTTCTTCAATGTACAAAGGAATTAATCAAGGTTTCATGTGTCACTCTTCAATGCAAAAGTCAATAAAAGTCAGGTCATGTATGCAAGCAATGCATTAAACGCATATGTTATTTGTTGTCTTTTCAGTGCACAGAATGCAATGCACATGCAATTCTACGTATCTCTTTAACACCATATATATTAACTCTTCAATGCACAGGGAGTATGTGTAATGCACAAGAATAACTTATATGTGATTCTTCATTGCACGATGATAGGTCCGGTGCGCTTGGCACTGCACTGCATGTATGCAATGCAATGCATTAAACGCATATGTTATTGTTGTCTTTTCAGTGCACAGAAGATGCAATGCACATGCAATTCAACGTATCTCTTTAACGCCATATATTAACTCTTCAATGCACAGGGAGTATGTGCAATGCACAAGAATAACTTATATGTGATTCTTCATTGCACGATGATAGGTCCGGTGCGCTTGGCACTGCACTGCATGTATGCAATGCAATGCATTAAACGCATATGTTATTTGTTGTCTTTTCAGTGCACAGAAGATGCAATGCACATGCAATTCAACGTATCTCTTTAACGCCATATATATTAACTCTTCAATGCACAGGGAGTATGTGCAATGCACAAGAATAACTTATATGTGATTCTTCATTGCACGATGATAGGTCCGGTGCGCTAGGCTCTGCAGCAGCACATATGTAATCGCTTCATTGCACAACCAAATGCATAGTTAGACCTCCTATGCATTGTAATGCAAAATGCTAATGTTACATATATCTTCGAACTAAACGGAAGTTAGTTGTTTTTTGTTTTGTTTTGTTTTTTGCAATGCAAGCATTACATGTGTTATTCTTCAGCGCACACCTGAATGAGTTAGTTCTTCTTATACAATACAACAAAACAAGCGCATAACTTATTCTTCATATGTCATTCTTAAGTGCAAAATGGAATGAGTTCCATTGTAAGCAATGCAATTCCAAATCAAATGTGTTACGTGTTATTTTTTCAACAGCACACATGCTAACTTTTCAATGCACAGGAAGTGCATAAGCTTATCTGTTATTCTTCAATTGCACAACGATGGATCGTATGTGCAATGCAACTGCACATTATGGTAACTTAATGAGTAGTTAGTTGTTGTATTTCTTTATAATGCATCGTCTATGCAAAGGCTCGTGTTATTATACACAAATGAATAAGTTAGTTGTCGTGTGCAAAGCAAAGGAATGAGTTATGAGTTAGTTCTTGAATGCATTGTAATTCAACAAGTGTCATCGTGTCTTCAATGCAAAAGCCAATAAAAGTCAGGTTATGTTTGCAATGCAATGCACTAATGCACTACGTTAGTTCTTGCATGCAGTACAATGAAAAAGTGTATATTTCATGTCATTATCTAATGTAAAATGGAATAAGGTTTTTACGCAATGGAATGAGAAATCTAATGTGTTACGTGTTATCTCTTTAAAAGCACACATATTAACTCCAATGAGTCAATAAAAAGCAACGCACTTGCACTGCAACGCAACAAGTACATAATTTATAAGTTATTCTTCAACTGCACATACGCGCTTTTGCATGGCATTGCAAACAAGTACCAAGTTACTCAGTTGTGCATTTAAGAATAACACATGAATTATGCGGCTTCATTGCATTTCATAACACAACAAACTTAATCCATTGTAAATAAAGAGAATTAAATGAAGAGATTACATATGTAAAATATGAGCTTTTGAATGCATAGAAGAACTAACTCACTTGGTTGAGTAATGAAAAAACAACTGTCCTATTATTGCAGTGCATAGCTCACATAGCTGCACTAGTTAGTATATTATGTTGGCATGCCATATTTGACGCAATGTACATATTTATAGTCCAAGATTTGTAGATCATGAACTTTCTTATACATACTGCATTGTTCTGATGTTACAGTACATTAGACATACAGAAGTCCATGTGTGACCTACTGAGCATATTTCTGGTGTACTCCATTTTAGACTTTCTACATAGAGTAAGGACACCATGACTCTTTCGAATGTTACATCAGCCATAGAGAAGTACACATTTGACATACTGAACATATTTCTAGCAAAAGAGCCCTGGATCATTAACTTTCTGTACGTTGTTAATCATTCCTTCTGATGGTACACCAGAAAGACAGTAGTCTATGTTTGTTGTACTGTATAAATTTCAGGAACAAGAGTCGTTGATTATGAACTTTCTATTTCTACTCACTGACTCCTGATTATATGTCAGCCATACAGTAGTGCATATTTGACCTAATGGACATTTATCGGGCCAAAAAGTAGTCAATCTTGAAAATTTTTAGACATACTTATTGACTCTGTCTGAAAATTCATCAGCCATACAGGAGATCATATTTGACATATTGAACATATTTCTAGTCCAAGAGTCTTCGATCATAAACTTTTTCATACATACTCATCGACTCCTTCTGATGATACGGCAGGCATATGCCAGAAATATGTTCATTAGGTCATAAATGGACTACTATATAGTAGTCCATATATGGCCTAATGAACATATTTCTGGCCAAAGAATACTCAGTCTTGAATTTTTTATACATACTTATTGACTCCACCTGATGATATGTCAGCCATACAGAAGTATATATATGGCCTACTGAACATATTTTCGGCCCGAGTCCTTGATCATGAACTTTCTATTCATACCCATTGACTACTTCTGATGATACGGCAGGCATATAATAGTCAATATTTGACCTAATGAACATATTTCTGGCCAAAAACTTCTTGGTCTTGAACTTTTTTTATTTTTCTAAGTATTTGACTCCTGATGGTATGTCAGCCATGCAGTAGTGCAGTTTTCACATAATTGACATATTTCTGGCCAAATAATACTCAACTTGAACTTTTTTATATATACTTATTGACTTCATCTGATAAATCATCATCCATACAGGAGTCCATATTTCACCTAATGAACATATTTCTGGGCAACGAATACTCAACCTTGAACATTTTTATACATACTCACTGACTCCGCCTGATGATACGTCAGCCATACAGATGTCAAAATTTGAACCACTGAAAAAAATTCTGGCCCAAGAGTCGTCTATCATGAATTTTCTAGACATAATAATCGACTCCTTCTGATGATACGGAAGGCATATAGTATTGAACTTTTTTATACATACTTATTAACTACTGGTCCAAGTCCTCGATCAAGAATACTCAGTCCTGAACTTTTTTTTATCCCTAATTATTGACTTTGTCTGATGATTCGTCAGCCATACAGGAATCAATATTTGACCTAATGAACATATTTCTAGCCCAAGAGTAGTCGATCATGAACTTTCTCTTTCTAGGCATTGACTCCGTCTGATGATTCGTCAGCCATACAGGAGTCAATATTTGAACTAATGAACATATTTCTGGCCAAAGAATACTTAGTCTTGATTTTTTAGACATACTCTTTGACTCCTTCTTTTGATACAGCAGGCATATAGTATTCAATATTTGACCTAATAAACAAGATTAGTCGATCATGAACTTTCTATTTCTAGTCATTGACTCCGTCTGATGACTCGCCAACAAATATTTGACCTAATAATTATTTCTGGCCAAAGAATACTCAGTCCTGAATTTTTTACATACCTTTGACTTTGTCTGTTGATTCGCAGGCATTAGGAGTCAATATTGAACTAATGAACATATTTCTGGCCAAAGAATACTCAGTCTTGAATTTTTAGACATACTCTTTGACTCCTTCTGTTGATACAGCAGGCATATAGTACTCAATATTTGACCTACTGAACATATTTCTGGCCCAAGAGTAGTCGATCATGAACTTTGTATTTCTAGTCATTGACTCCGTCTGATGATTCGTCAGCCATACAGGAGTCAAAATTTGACCTAATGAACGTATTTCTGGCCAAAGAATACTCAGTCTTGAACTGTTTTTATCCTTAATTATTGACTCTGTCTGATGTTTCATCACTCATAGAGGAGTCGATATTTGACCTAATGATCATATTTCTGGTCCGAGTCCTCCATCATGAACTTTTTCATGCATACTTATTGACTCCCCCTGATGATTCGTCAGCCATACAGGAGTCGATATTTGACCTATTGAACATATTTCTGGTCCGAGTCCTCGATCATGAACTTTTTCATACATACTTATTGACTCCGCCTGATGATTCATCAGCCATACCGGAGTCAATATTTGACCTAATAAACATAATTCTGGCCAAAGAATACTTAGTCTTGATTTTTTAGACATACTCTTTGACTCCTTCTGTTGATACAGCAGGCATATAGTAATATAGTATTCAATATTTGACCTAATGAACATATTTCTGGCCCAAGAGTAGCCGAGCATGAACTTTCTATTTTTAGTCATTGACTCAGTCTTATGATTCTTCAGCCATACAGTAGTCAATATTTGACCTAATAAACTTAGTTCTGGCCAAAGAATACTCAGTATTTAACTTTTTTATACATACTTATTGACTCCGTCTGATGATTCGTCAGCCATACAGGAGTCAATATTTGACCTACTGAACATATTTCTGGCCCAAGATTAGTCGATCATGAACTTTCTATTTCTAGTCATTGACTCCGCCTGATGACTCGTCAACAAATATTTGACCTAATGAATATTTCTGGCCAAAGATACTGAGTCTTGAATTTTTAGACATACTCTTTGACTCCTTCTGTTGATACAGCAGGCATATAGTATTCAATATTTGACCTACTGAACATATTTCTGGCCAAAGAATACTGAGTCTTGAATTTTTAGACATACTCTTTGACTCCTTCTGTTGATACAGCAGGCATATAGTACTCAATATTTGACCTACTGAACATATTTCTGGCCCAAGAGTATTCGATCATGAACTTTCTGTTTTTAGTCATTGACTCAGTCTTATGACTCTTCAGCCATACAGTAGTCAATATTTGACCTAATAAACTTAGTTCTGGCCAAAGAATACTCAGTATTTAGCTTTTTATACATACTTATTGAATCCGTCTGATGATTCATCAGCCATACAGGAGTCAATTGACCTAATGAACATATTTCTGGTCATAGAATACTCAGTGCTGAACTTTTTTTATCCCTACTTATTGACTTTTGTCTGATGATTCGTCAGCCATACAGGAGTCAATATTTGACCTAATGAACATATTTTTTGGCCAAAGAATACTGAGTCTTGAATTTTTAGACATACTCTTTGACTCTTTCTGTTGATACAGCAGGCATATAGTATTCAATATTTGACCTACTGAACATATTTCTGGCCTAAGAGTAGTCGAGCATGAACTTTTTTTTTTTAGTTATTGACTCCGTCTTATGATTCTTCAGCCATACAGGAATCAAAATTTGACCTAATGAACATATTTCTGGCCAAAGAATACTCATTCTTGTTTTTTTATACATATTTATTGACTCCGTCTGATGATTCGTCAGCCATACAGGAGTAAATATTTGACCTAATGAACATACTTCTGGCCAATGAATACTCAGTCTTGAACTTTTTTTTATTTCATCTCATTTACTCCTCTGATGGTTCGTCACCCATAAAGGAGTCGATATTTGACCTATTGAACATATTTCTGGCCCAAGAGTAGTTGCTAATGAACTTTCTATTTCTAGTCATTGTCTCCGTCTGATGATTCATCAGCCATACAGGAGTCAATATTTGACCTAATGAACATACTTCTGGCCAAAGAATACTCAGTATTGAACTTTTTTATACATACTTATTGACTCCGCCTGATAATTCATCAGCCATACAGGAGTCAAAATGTGATCTAATGAACATATTTCTGGCCAAAGAATACTCAGTCCTGAACTTTTTTTATCCCTAATTATTGACTTTGTCTGATGTCAGCCATACAGGAGTCAATATTTGACCTACTGAACATATTTCTGGTCCGAGTCCTCGATCATGAATTTTTTCATGCATACTTATTGACTCCGCCTGATGATTCGTCAGCCATACAGGAGTCAACATTTGACCTAATGAACATATTTCTGGCCAAAGAATACTCAGTCTTGAATATTTAGACATGCTCTTTGACTCCTTCTGTTGATACAGCAGGCATATAGTATTCAATATTTGACCTACTGAACATATTTCTGGCCCAAGAGTAGTCGAGCATGAACTTTCTATTTTTAGTTATTGACTCCGTCTTATGATTCTTCAGCCATACAGGAGTCAAAATTTGACCTAATGAACATATGTCTGGCCGAAGAATACTCAGTCTTGAAGTTTTTTATACATACTTATTGACCCTGTCTGATGATTCGTCACTCATAGAGGAGTCGATATTTGACCTATTGAACATATTTCTGGTCCGAGTCCTCGATCATGAACTTTTTCATACATACTTATTGACTCCGCCTGATGATTCATCAGTCATACAGGAGTAAATATTTGACCTAATGAACATACTTCTGGCCAAAGAATAGTCAGTCTTGAACTTTTTTTTATTTCTTCTCATTTACACCTCTGATGGATCTTCATCCATAAAGGAGTCGATATTTGACCTATTGAACATATTTCTGGTCCGAGTGCTCAATCATAAATTTTTTCATACATACTTATTGACTCCGCCTGATGATTCATCAGCCATACCGGAGTCAATATTTGACCTAATAAACATAATTCTGGCCAAAGAATACTTAGTCTTGATTTTTAGACATACTCTTTGACTCCTTCTGTTGATACAGCAGGCATATAGTAATATAGTATTCAATATTTGACCTAATGAACATATTTCTGACCCAAGAGTAGCCGAGCATGAACTTTCTATTTTTAGTCATTGACTCAGTCTTATGATTCTTCAGCCATACGGGAGTCAATGTTTGACCTAATAAACTTAGTTCTGGCCAAAGAATACTCAGTATTTAACTTTTTTATACATACTTATTGAATCCGTCTGATGATTCATCAGCCATACAGGAGTCAACATTGACCTAATGAACATATTTCTGGTCATAGAATACTCAGTGCTGAACTTTTTTTATCCCTACTTATTGACTTTTGTCTGATGATTCGTCAGCCATACAGGAGTCAATATTTGACCTAATGAACATATTTCTGGCCAAAGAATACTGAGTCTTGAATTTTTAGACATACTCTTTGACTCCTTCTGTTGATACAGCAGGCATATAGTACTCAATATTTGACCTAATGAACATATTTCTGGCCCAAGAGTAGTCGATAATGAACTTTCTATTTCTAGTCATTGACTCCGTCTGATGATTCTGCAGCCATACAGGAGTCAATATTTGACCTAATAAACATATTTCTGGCCAAAGAATACTCAGTCCTGAATTTTTTTTTATCCCTAATTATTGACTTTGTCTGATGAACCACAGGAGTCAATATTTGACCTAATGAACATATTTTTTGGCCAAAGAATACTCAGTCTTGAATTTTTAGACATCCTCTTTGACTCCTTCTGTTGATACAGCAGGCATATAGTAATATAGTATTCAATATTTGACCTAATGAACATATTTCTGGCCCAAGAGTAGCCGAGCATGAACTTTCTATTTTTAGTCATTGACTCAGTCTTATGATTCTTCAGCCATACAGTAGTCAATATTGACCTAATAAACTTAGTTCTGGCCAAAGAATACTCAGTATTTAACTTTTTTATACATACTTATTGACTCCGTCTGATGATTCGTCAGCCATACAGGAGTCAATATTTGAACTAATGAACATATTTCTGGCCCAAGATTAGTCGATCATGAACTTTCTATTTCTAGTCATTGACTCCGCCTGATGACTCGTCAACAAATATTGACCTAATGAATATATTTCTGGCCAAAGAATACTGAGTCTTGAATTTTTAGACATACTCTTTGACTCCTTCTGTTGATACAGCAGGCATATAGTATCAATATTTGATCAATGAACATATTTCGGCCAAAGAATACTGAGTCTTGAATTTAGACATACTCTTTGACTCTTTCTGTTGATACAGCAGCATATATATTCAATATTTGACCTACTGACATATTTCTGGCCTAGTAGTCGAGCATGAACTTTTTTTTTTTAGTTATTGACTCCGTCTTATGATTCTTCAGCCATACAGGAATCAAAATTTGACCTAATGAACGTATTTCTGGCCAAGAATACTCATTCTTGTTTTTTTATACATATTTATTGACTCCGTCTGATGATTCGTCAGCCATACAGGAGTAAATATTTGACCTAATGAACATACTTCTGGCCAAAGAATACTCAGTCTTGAACTTTTTTTTATTTCATCTCATTTACTCCTCTGATGGTTCGTCATCCTAAAGGAGTCGATATTTGACCTATGAATATTCTGGCCAAGAGTAGTTGATAATGAACTTTCTATTTTCTAGTCATTGTCTCCGTCTGATGATTTCATCAGCCATACAGGAGTCAATATTTGACCTAATGAACATACTTCTGGCCAAAGAATACTCAGTATTGAACTTTTTTGTACATACTTATTGACTCCGCCTGAATAAGTCATCAGCCATACAGGAGTTCATAATTGATGATCTAATGAACATATTTCT
>JAOTNS010002187.1:0-126607 GCA_028476615.1 Culter alburnus
AAAGTTAGGTGACGGTTAAAGATGGCTGACGAGTCAATGAGGAGTGGATGAGCCGAAATGTGGCATGTTGTAGTGTCCTTGATTGTGTTACTAATTCCGGAGATTTCAGTTAATTGTGTGCATTTGTAAAGTGCAGACATGGGTACTTTGTGACGACAGTGTTTGAAAGTGGAAGTATTATGTGTTCTCCTGGGGTGGTATTTGGCAAGGTAGTTTTAATTTTTTATGTAGAAGAGAGCTTCACATGTGCTCATCTAGAAATTTTCTCCTATTCGGTTCCATGGGCCAGCGGCGGGCACCGCATGGAGGTACCTCAGCGCAACTGTTAGAAACTTATTAGTAATGCTGTTTTGGTTTGAACAAGAACGCGGTAGACGTCACAACGTCGAGGCGTTAAGATCTATTGTTTTTTTTTTCCTATGTTTTCGCTTGCCATGGAGAGACATTACCGTTTGACTGCCTTCTAAAAATCACTTTTGAACCGCAGTCATTGTGATTCTGACTGAGATTATCAAATCAAAGGTTAAGGTGAATACTGAGTATTTGTGATTCAGTGTAACTGTGTGGAAAGGACGGGATTGGGGTGTTAGCATAGTAACTAAGGTAAAAAAATAGGTGGTGAGTCGAGCGGTCCGTGGCCTCCCCCATGGAGAGTTCTGAACAGCATTTTTGAAGCTTAATAGTCCGGGGAAAAAGCGTGGGCCGATCTATATCGTGTCGGCTTCGCACCGGCAGTCACTGCCGCGTCTAAGTCTGTAAAGTATGGACAAGAAGGCGGGATTTGGTTTGAGCTAGTGTGCCGGCAGCGCCTAGCTCGATCTTACCACTGTTTTGGGCAGTGCAAAGGTATCTCTCGGTCTATAACTTAGATGACTAGTCTAAAATATAATGAAGATTAGTTTGATACATCAGAACGGTTCGTGAAAGTTACTGTCAAGGGAAATCTACGGGTGGTGTATGTGGGTTTTGATGTAAGATATAGAGGGGCTCCAAGCACGGTGGGTGGGTCAACCAGTAGACAAGGCGAGGTGGAAAAGATCAAGGTGGGAAGGGACTTCATACCTGTTTTCAATGAAATAGAGATCGGGGGCGGAGATGAATCCAATCTGTGGACTTGGGGGTACCAGTAAAATGTCCATTGCAAAACAAAAAAACAGTACATTTTGTCCCATGGAAATAGTTGATATATTAGGGGGTCCAAACGATAACAGGATGCAGGTCATGAACGAGTGTGGGATGGAAAAACATTCGGAAAGGCGTTCTCAGAAATAAATGCAATCGTTGAGCAGCGATATTAGGGTTGTAAAAACTGTATAAGCTCTGGTACGTAACCAAAACCAAATGACCGTGTCCAGAAGTATATTGTTTCAGAAGGTAGTGCTACATTTTTAGTTCGAAGTGTCCCACGTCAGGTCGCTGTCGGACGTGTGGGTATAGGGTCCGGCCTGAGTCTTAGGGGTCATTGGTGTAGATCTCACAACAAATTTCAAGGGCCATGCCGGGACCGGCGACGCACAACGTATTCTTGGCGTATCGGTTCCAGCAGTGGGCGGCGAGCATACTACGACAAGTAAAAACCACCATCGGTCTACGGGAGATATATATGCACAACGCAACAGATAGTTTAGTAGAGTTGTTGATAAGAATAATACGATCACGACTACGGCTTATATCCAAAGTTTCCGCAGCTTGAATAGCTGAGGTAAAGTACGCTCACAGACACATGCGCTCCACCTAGGTCATCCAAGGGTGGACCACAAAGAGGAGGAAGCCCTGTAATTCTGCAGAACGTTTGAGGCTTTATAAGTGGTGGGGTAAAAGAAGTGACTTAGAAAAAATACGGGAGCGGGCTCACAAAGCCCCGGAGCCTCAGAGTGTTTCCAGAAGTGGCAAAAATATAGCAGTATCGACCACGAACCGTACAATTTGAACCAACTTTTAGAACGATGTTTTTTGTTCTGCTGTAACTTGGCGGCAAGGGGGGGTTAACAATGGACTCGAAGAGATTCTGCGCTCTTTTGTAGCCGTGTCCGCCCGCGGCCAGGATCGAATGAAATTGGGCAGTTAAAGTCAACTGTCCGATGGAACGTTGCAAACGAGATAGCGAAATTGGGGAGCGTGTGTTCTGCCTTGGTTTTGAGGGGAGAGAGAGGGTGATTTAATCGAGATTGAAAAGGTGAAAATTCATACTACGACTTCGTACCTTGTATTCGAATTGTAACTGTTGAAATAGCGATTCTGGGAGTTGATTGAAAAGTGTTGTGTGGGGGTTGGTGTAGTGGGTGTAATATTTTGTCGGGTTAGCAAACTCAGCTATAGCGGTTTAATTTAAGATTCCAAACTGTTTAGGTATTTTAGTGTACAAGTATATGAAAATGTGCGTCCGACGGTGAGGTTTAAAGCTGTTTGTGAATGCAGGGGGGGGGGGGGGGGTATTATCAAAGTACCTAGAACATTCAAAATATGGTTGACTACAGAATATTAGAGTTGGATGTATTGTGAGACCAGTTCAATAGCAACGCGTGATCACACAAATAAATACAAGTAATAAGCTACCTTGAATTAGATAGCAAAAGTCTCAGCTCGAGCAACACTCTTGCCCGACCGGTTGTCACAGTGCAAGTTCGTAATACTAGTCCTAGAACTAAGTGCATGGTTGGAGCTGCTTTAAACCTGAAAAGTAACTGCACAGGACAAGACGGTGAGAAAAATGTCAGAGAGCGCGTGTATTTTGTTGTCTGCAAGAGGGGGCGACAGCCAATAAGGTTTGTTTTTCTGAGGGTAAGGTTTATAACGGAGGCTACTAAATACCTTACTTTGAAATAACGGCCACAATCGCGAATGCGTTGGCCTAAACCCTGTCTATGAAACACGGACCTTAGTGGGTCGGTATACGTGTGCTGCCTTCGCGCTTAGGTCGCGGTCACCAAAACAAAGCCAAACACTTCCCGGTTTTAGACCCCCAAACAACATCAACTAAATCAAATTCATGCGAGTTGTTGCTGATAAGGTGAACATAATCTTTAGGATGTATTATGGCGGATTTTAGGCAAACAGGAACTTATTATTTAGTTGGCATGTGTAAAGGACGAAAATATCTGACGCAGGGGTGGTCACAAGTGTTTTTTAAAAAGTGCAAGGTTGCACATCTTACAAATATATGTCAATTTGGGGGATAAATCGTTCAAAACAGTGATCTTTGGGTTGCATATTGGTTTGAGAGATCGCTTGCTCGGACACTCAACGGGCCGGGCTAGACCTCCGATAGTTATCATTGGAAACACATCAAACTGAAACGACTCGTGGTCGCGCTCCACGGCGAATCCAGCCGTGTCTGGAACATAATCTGGAAGTACGTGTGTGCCATGCGACTGGGATGCTGATTGCTCAAAAAAGGGGGGTCAGTAAAAAAGGAGAGGGGGGAAAAGGGGGGGGGGTTTTCGAACATAGTCTGGGCGTTTATTTATAGTAAAAGAGGAATTATTGTAGCCCTAGTCACTGGCCATCGCGTGTGCATTAAAATAGCGTCACAGGGAAGAGGTGATGCAAAGTAAGCACATCCACTATCGTAAATTTTAAAGAAGGGGATGCAAGAGATTACGGGTATGGGTTTTCTGGCTGGACATTAAGGGGGAACAAGTTAATGTGAGTTCATTGGGGTAGAAGTTACGGGGTAGCACACGTGGGGTCATGTAATCCAACATAGTTAGTGGATTAACGATACTGGCACACTACTGACCCAGGAGGACACACACTGGTTGGATGGTTATCAATTCGAGAACAAAGTCACAATAGATATATTGGTTGTGGTTATGTAAAGTGGATGCAGTTATTATAGCGTCTTCAGGGGGGACACTCCTAATTTTGGACATAGGGGGGAAAAGCATTACAAGTAGTAGCATCGTGAATTAGGGTGTAGAGTTAAGATCCACACTGAGGGTGGTCGTTGAGCTGACAGCCCCACAAGCACCCCAGTCTGCACCCGTGCGCGACAACATACATTATCTGAGACACTCACGAGAGGCGCGGGGGTGTTCGAGGCACAATCCAACGTAAAGATTGAAAGTGGGGCTGAAAAAAGCGAACGGACTGTGGGCAATTGCATTTTTTACACAGAGAATGGCGATCAAGGAGATTGTAAAACTTACAGACTGCAGGCTGTTAAGTGTGGTAAATAATTCTATATAAGGTCTGTGTGGTTGTGCGGATTTATCTCAATACGTATCACTTAGTTAATGGAAGAATATTGCAGTGTGTGAGTGTCAGCGGGGACCAAAATGGAAGATAAAAATTCAGTTTCTATCCTCCCACCTCATGGTTGTTCCAAACGTGCCCCAAAAAAAAACAAACCCGAATACCGTGCGTGTACATACTTTGATTGTATTGGAATCACTTCCATCAAAAACAACCTCAGACTGTGCATTTTGTAAAACAGTTAACATGATCCACATGTATCTTTATGAACAGTTAAATGGTGCTAGGGGCCTTTGATAATTTTGAAGCACATGCTAGCGTGACGAGTGTGCGCTGTATTCAAACAATCTATGGTTTGTGAGGCGATCCATGGCAAATATGGTCAATGCCACACTGTGAGCGATCGTAGAGATGGACGTGCAAGGTGTAACCTCAATGAGATGAGCCCAAATATCGAAACAAACCCTGGGAAAAAAAAAGGAATCACTTTTTACATGGTTTGGTGACCGTCTAATGCAGACGAATAAATGAAATATTTGTTATAGTTTCACTACTTCGAAACCAAACAAAGTTGAGCGAATTGTAACAGTATTTAATTACCTATTAAATCATTTATATCAGTTATGAGTATGAACCGGCAAGAAAGTGTGCAGTTTGCTAAATACTAATGGAATATAAACGGATCACGAAGAAATAGGATTTACCGTGCCAAAAAAAGAAGAAAGTTTTGCAATTAGTTGATTCTGCGCCCGACCGCGAACACGTGCACTGAAATTCTAGTTTAGAGGTTCTCTAAAGCGAATGTCCACGTTGTTGCACAGTGCCAAGAACGCTTGTCACATAGAGCAAACGGTCGCCTCACATCGCGCGTAGCATGCCTTTCCCCTGATCACACTGGTTAAAAGAACGTCTGGGTCTCGTGTAGATCTGCCAGGCTGCACTAAACGGCGAATAACAAACGGGCAATAAAGCCGTGTACGCACAAAACAGTAATCAAGCACAACAGCCGATAGCGCAACTAGCTGTCCATTTAAATGCTCGTGGGTACATGGGGACTGTTGTTGCATTAGCACTGAGTAGGATGAGGTAGGGGGTCTATCGAGAGCCGTCTAGTTTTGTTGGAACCAACGGGTCGGGGGGGATCGAACGGCTAGATCAGGAAGTTCACGGTGCGCAGCCCATGATGGGCGGGGTGTGCGGTGGTAAGAGGCACCTTGGTAATCTTCTAATTTGTCTTATTCCTAATTTATGATAAATTAGTTTTATTAAATTCTATGTAAATGGGGGGGACTCCGGCAGCTCGTTGATTGGGTTTAATCTATGGAAATTTACCGGGATATAGAAGCAACAAAACACTGAACCGGACTGCACTTGAGATGTCCGGCAGTGCTGGATGTGCCAGGTGAGCACTGGGGTGTTGGGCACTGTATTCCACTGAATCCTTTCCATCGCCTTGAGATCGTGTGATTGAGCCTGCGTAGTCCTAGACTGATCCCCTTTCTAGAATGCATGCCGGCACAGTGATTCTGGATATTCTGAGACGTAGAAAAAAAAACAGTGAAGATGAAAAACATGGCAGTTTATCCGGTAATAAAACAGTAAGGCATGTGGGTTGTGCTACGGGACGGAGTCAACTGCCGCGCGTCTGAGCACTCCCATCTAGTAAGGATCTGCTACTTACATTAGAATATTTCCTTGGACACATTGGTCTGGTCATCCAAAATCACATACTCTGTATGGGGTGGGTACGGTTATTTTAAGTAATGTAATTACGACAGTCAAAATCTACATAGGTATTAATATGTGAATGTAAGAATGATAAGTCTGATGTGTTCTAGGTTGTCAGTGTGGGGCAGTTACCCTCACGTCTAGCGAGCGTCAGGTTGCTCATGGGAGAGTAGTTTGCCGATCATATGCAAACACGGTAAGGGAAGAGAAAAGGGGGAGGGCGGGATCGGATTCCTCGCCGACGTATACGTGATCTCTTTTCTGAGTTGCTGTAGTTGTTGACTAATGCTGTGTGGAGTCTTTCCTCATAGTTGGAGGTGTGACAGTCACAGAAGGGTGACCACCATGGGGAAAATGGAGGTAAATGTAGAAGTGAGTTTTGTTCCCTCCTCCCAGGGAGGGTAAATGTGCTAAGACAGCGATCCTGTAGGTAAAGCGTAGTCCTATCTTTGTTTATGGGATATCGGATGTATCCTGTTTTCGCAAGGTTTAGAGAAAATGATTCCTTATACTTGGTTAGCAATGGTTTTGCTGTATTGTCACTCTGGCCTAGTTTGATTGCGGCCAGACATTTTTGGGCCAACATAGTCTTGGGGGTTTCCATTAGCACTTTTTTCGATAATAGAAGGGAAATATGGCAGTGGGGGTTCGTGAGTTCGGGGGGGGGCTGCCCGTTTCATGCGACTAGCTACAATCAGGTAGATGTCTGGACAAACCAAACAAACCAGGGAGAAAGCAGAATCCCTTAAACCAGTATTACGTGGCGTACCTGGGGGTGCGGTGCACTTGAATGGTTGTGGGGGTTGCCATAAATTGTAACGGTGTAAGTGAGAGTTTTCGTCACACAAGTGAAACTGCCAGGATGATACTCATGGCTGTTGACATCATAAAAAAGAAAAGGAGAGTTCATGAAATTAAAAATCAACATCTTTACTTTCCTGTAAACTCCTACGCATGGACAGAATGTGGTAGTATTTTAAGGCTCCTTTTTCGTTAATCCATGGGTGCACCATTCTCCTTTTCCCAATTGTAATAATCGGGGCGGGCAGTAACCTGGCCGCTAGTCTCAAAACGCCACCTAAAATAGAGAAAAATATATCATGTTGTTAGGAGGTGGTTGCCGGGATGTACATGTTTTTTGTGAAGGCAACCATACACTGAGACCAGTTTCGCAGTTGTGTATGTAAACAGCAGGCATAATAGAACCCTCTTGTGTTGTTAGGGTTTGTTTCAAAGCTTTTATTGTAAGAAAATTGGCAGTTGTATAGATTATGGCTAATGAGACGTACAGTGAGTTAGTGGCGTGGGGCGCAATAAAGTGAATCATACAGCATGAAATAAGATAAAACTCATCTATACTCACGTATTGGCTTTCGACAGCCTCCTTATATACTTACAAGTCCACTCTAGGAAAAACTATCTAACTTGAACTTGCAGGAAGAAGGGGGGTTTAAAGCGAGACTGAAAGATTATTGCAGAAGCTTACATAATGCTACTATTGAAGTGCAGTTACTGGTGGGTCGGGTTCAGGTTGGGTGGAGAAGCACTGCTTTTTTACTTCCTGCGCAGGATCGTAAATTTAAAGTTCGGGGGGGGGGGGGGGGGAGGGGAAGTGAGGGAAGAGAGTGTGTGTAATTATGGACGTGTGAGGTGGGGGATACGGGTCAATTCATGAACAGTTGTAGTATGGGGGGTGTTAATATTAAAATTGACAGGGTAAAATGTACCCAAAGCATTTGCGAATGTGCTTCCTGTATTGTGTTGTAATGCACTAGAGCCGTATTTGTCTGCAAAGGTGAAACAAATGCCCTGGAAAAATCCAGGGCGGAGGTTGGGTTTGTCAGGGACGTCAGTGAATCACCAAAACAGGAACCGCTAAAACCGTCTATTAAGCGTGTCGACACGAGAATCCGGCGGTATCAGTACCCAACAGTTGGCTAGGACAACCCTAATTCTAGGTCACTGCTCACAACCAAGTTAATCTAGAATTCTGGAAATTTAGCCGTCAAACAAGTGGTCTGGTTGGTTAAGAAATTTACACATGAAAATGTCAATTATAGACAGCATACCGGACAGAATGTTGGATGATTGTTTTAATTTAGTTTTGGTTACAATGGGTGGGTTGTCGTAGTGTCTTTATATGAGGAGCGCGGTGATTCGCAGTGGGAGACGATATTAAAGATTCTGGTAAGAGATCAAGGTGCATGTCAAATATTACCAGTGTCCAAAAACCTGAATATGAAACTGGGCTAACAAGTCACGAACCGAAACAACCATGACACTCATAGAAGGGTAGACTATGTAAGCGACCTAGGTGCGGTTAAACATGGCGACACATATGACTTTCAGTACACGCTAACAAGAGCACAGGTTATGAAAGGACATTATAGAGAGGGGATCGACGATACAATCACACACAATGAACAGTACGAAGAATCAATTAAACACAGAACCAATCAGAACAGTGACATCTGTACTGTAGGAGCACATTAAAGGCTCACATGAGGGGAACGGGAATCACATGACAAAATACAGGAAACAAAGGAACCATGACATGACAAATTACAAAATAAAGACAAGATTCATGAGCATGAAATCAAACCCAAAAACAGACGTGACATTATAACAGTTGTCTAGAATAAGGTTTAGCGTTCACACTCCAGTGACTTTATCGCTGCATGTCTCCATGTTGGTGTGAGGTCACTACTGCTGTTCCCGCTAAAACAAAATTTAAGAAAAAGGAATAAAAAATGGAACCAGTACATAAAATGATTAATATTAAAGATGAATGAGAAACAGTGAGTTTTTCTTTGCTGTATCGTGTTTTTATCTGCGTAAAAGCGCAAGTGCCGGTCTGTCTGGTATCCACGAATTCATTCAGGTTTCAGAGTCAACACGGCGAGTACCAACGTTTGTAAACGAAGACGTATAAATTATAGGGAAGTTGTTGACTGCTAAATTAATGACATGGGCTTCTTACAATATCTGGACCTCATGTTTGATTCTGGGCCCTTAATTGTAAAAATCTGATCGACATACATAAATCTCAATGACTCTACACTGGTTTAAAGTTAGTATTTATCAGAAGTAATTCTTTAACATTTCTACATGTTTGTCATTTATAATGTACCTGAGGCCCAAACATGGACTTTATCCACTGTAGTGGACATTATATATTAGCAAGTTTGGAAGTTTTAGCAGGACATCTGCCTCTCGTTGGTCTTTGAATATGACTGATATTGATGATCAAATTTAGCACTCTTATGGAAATATGATAATATTTTGTAATTATCATTTAAATCTGACTGATTTTCTAATTGTCATGAATCAGCATCTAAGGAAAATGTTATGGGGTTTCTAACCAAAATATTACTTTCTCTCACAAAACAGGGCATTGATTTCATACATGTACTCAGTAGAGGACGCCAGTAAAAAGCTGCTTAACACTCTGAGGTCTGAGGGTATCGCCGGCGATACCACCGCGGTTTTTTTCTTACCAGTGTGAAAGAGACTCAAAATACTCCGTCAATGTTGCACATACAATTAAGAGTTATACACCATTTTAATCTGTGGAATATCTTCTTTTATTTGTGTACACTCAGAGTAAAAACAAATGTTGTGCTTTTTGTAAAATAAAGAAAACTAACATGATTTGTGATCTCTCGTCTCCCTCTGAAGGAAGTCCAATCTGATAGTTCTCAGAAAATGAACTGTAACTTATGAATACTAATGACAAAAAAATTAGACGTGTCTAAAAAACGTTGAAATGTCAGTTTTAAATCGTGTAAGTCAAATCGAAAACAAACCTTCTGTGTTTATGTAATCTGTATGAAAAGAGAGCCATGTCAGAAATCCGTGATTCAGCTCATTATCCGCTAATGCGGCCACGCCCACGGAGGGAGCGCTATTCAGACGCAAATTCAGTCAATACATCGTCTCAATCGTGTATTATTTATTGTCTTGAAAAGTGTTTTGAATAGCCATAGTTAGCGATCTCTGGCCTCTGTTAGTTCAGTTATTTCCTGGATTGCCTATTCTTCTTTAGCATTGGCATTTGTGGACTAAAAGTGCACAGAGCGCCCCTCTGCTGCAAGTATGAATTGTAAACACAGTATCCAGCGTTCACAGTGACGACAATAAATAATGAATACTCTTCTGTATAGAAAATTGACAAACATATGAGAATCCATCAATATTTCTCCAAATGTGCATGCTTTTAAGCTAAAAGCCTATGAAATGCCATAGAGGTAACATAACTGTTCAGACACTTTGTATCATAGAATACATTATATTTTAAAGAATAGAATACCATTATTTTATATTGTAATAATATTTCACAGTATTGCTGTTTTTTCTGTATGTTTGATTTACACCATGATTAGATTTGAATCATGATCACAGAGGGTTTTTTCACAGCCTACCTGACTGAAAGGCCTCATTAATATGCAAGTCATTTCAGGTCATTATTATGTGATTCTTTTGTCTTCTCAGGTGAGAATCATCCATTATTCATGATGATTCACGCCTCCACGCATACTGTGTTTCTTGACCAAAGATGTTTTAGAAAATTTAAATCTCTCTATTGTTTTATATGAACAAGCAGGCAGCATAATTTTTACCTCATTTTGAAGCAAAAACTCTAGTCTACAACCTCAAATACCCAGAAGTCTTGTGAACAAAGATTTAATATATATTTTTTTGACTTTATTTCAGTGACTTAAGTTTTTTGTTTTTTCAATAACCACGCATAAACGTTATTCCTTCAAAAACACAAACATGTACATACATGTTCCTCACATATTATTGTAGCCTAGTTTGTGCTGAATACAGTGTAATGACACTTTTTCCATTAATATGTTTATGAACAACTGAAAAAAGCACAAATGTCAGGGCATGTCAAAACTTCTCCAGGGTCCCAAAAATCCTCAGACCCCTGAGGGTTAAAGCATGAAAATCAGGGATTTTAGGAGACGCAACAAGTGAGTAGGGAAATAAATTATATATCAATATTCCTATGAAATATTGGATATTATTATGAAAATGCTGCCAATAATTACTACCATTATTACACGTTTTTTCATTACTTGTTGCTCCAAGAACACGTTAATATGCAAATTAGATACAATGTATCAATGCACTGTGTAGAATGGGAAAAATCAACTTCTTTAATACTAAGATGAACTCATAATTTTCTCATGTTGTGGTTTTCTTGGGCCAGAGAGAGGGAGAAGTTGTAAGCTATAGATAGTGTTTCCCTCCTTATAAACACTCCAGTTACATAAAAGAGTTCAGCTGCAACATGAGAAACCAGGAGCTGTATATGTGTGGATCAGACACCCTCAGATTTCATCAAAAATATCTTAATTTGAGATGAATTTTTTTATGTGAACTAACCCTTTAAGTTCGTTGAGTTTGATTATTCATTGAAACCAATGTCCCATGTTAACGTAGGCTTGGTTTGTGAGCGTGACACACGAGCATGATAACTTCCTTAAAACTGCTCCAAAAAACAATGCTTTATTCATATCTATGTACAACTGGTGAACTATACATTTTTAAATATATGATCTGTTGAATATCATGTGATGAAACTGTCGCCATCTGCTGGAGATCCTGGTCAACACACTCATGTTCACGCACAAGTCCACAGTTGACCCGTAACACCGTGAACCAAATTGCTCCATTTTTCTGTAAACGTGCTGGTTGACAGTGAGATATTTCTTTAGCTGACAGTCACATCATGTTTGCCTCGATTGCACTTCTGTCTTCTTCCCTATTGATCTCTCACAGAATCAACATGTGTATTTTACAGTTGAACACAGTGCTCAGATCTGTCAAGTTAATTCCTGTTCAAATCACTTCAGTAAAATCTGCACATTTTTACATATTTTAGTACGTAAAACAATATTTTTAAGTACATACAGTAAAGCATGTTCTTCTCTCTCTCTCTCTCTCTCTCTCACACACACACACACACACACACACACTGATCTTACTGTCTATATGAGGATTCATTACACACATTTATTCTTCATGTTATTTCACTGACAGAAGTTCAGCTGTAGTATTAATGTAATGAAGAGAAAATAAGAGACTCTATAACATCTCACTGTTACTGATTCATCATGAGCTCAAAGCATTATGGGTAGGATCTCTCTACAGTCTATTCTGATTCATCAACACAGTTTCACTGATGATCGAGACCAAACCCTAAACCCAGGATAGAGCGGTTGAGTGAATGTGGTCTGGACTGTGTGGATGAGGCTCATTGTGTCTCCAGAGACGCTGTAGAAGGACAGAGTTCCTGCACTGTGATCCACATACACTCCTATTCTCCTGATGATGGACTTTACTGGGAGTTCAGTCTCTATGTTATTGTGACTGAATGAGTAACTGGAGGGAGAGCAGAACAAACTCCAGGACTGATCATTAGATCCAAACACACACTCATTACCTCGTCCCTTCCTGCTGATGCTCTTATATGACACTGATATAGACACACCAACACTCCACTCAATCTCCCAGTAACAGCGTCCACACACACTCTCTCTACACAACACCTGAAGATACCAATCAAATCTGTCTGGATAATCAGGATACGGCTGGACTGTGTTAGTGTTAGTAATCACTCTGTTCCTCTCAGACAGATGGAGGTGTTTATTCACTGTGTTCAGATCCAGATTGAGCTGATGGGAATCTGATGGAGATAAAACACATCAGAATCAGGAATTATGAATCTGTCTGATCTTTTACACTGTAAAAATTATCTTTGTTTGTTAAATGTACTTAATTTTAAGAAATTAAATTCTTAATCCAATGAAATTTGAAAAATTTCATTCTAATTTTGTGTAAAATCATCTTGATTACATAAACTTCTGTTTTACATATTTATTTGTGTTTAACAAACTGAAACTGGGTAGTGGATTTTTCATCTGGATCTATTACAGAAACTTTCTATGTTAAGTCTTAGGCATCAGATCATTCAGGATGTTTCAGGTTTGAAAACATGAGGTGCACCTCATTGCCTTTTTTTTTGGATTACTTTATTTAGAAAAGAGCAGTGCACTGTGGGGGTTTTATGTTGCTAGGCAACCACCGAATCAGCTGACCTGATTGGGGCCTTGAGGCTTAATTAACTTAAGTTCATATCTGACAATTTAGGATTTTTCACATTTGTATTACAGAAGCAAATCTTACATTTATTTATGATTCTGATCCTATCTTATAAAATCTCATCTGTACTGTAGTTTGGAAATCTTAAAGCGCTCGATCGAGCAAAAGACACGTGAGCAGCTGCTGTGAAGTAAAGGCTCGAGATTAAAATAGAGAAACTAAACAGGTGTGCTTTTAATGAAGAGCTGCAGAAAGAGAAGATTTGATAAGCTTGGAAGAAAAGACAAAACCTGTCACTGTATTTCATGAGTCTGTAATTATTGATCAGTGTTCTTTCATCAAAGTGCAGCACATTTATTTGAGTGTTCAGAAAGTCTTTCACTGATGTCTGTGAATGTCCTCCTTTTTAAATTATTTTCTGTTCACTGACTCACGATACACCATAAGAACTAAAACAAGCCAATAAAATATTGCAGGAGAAAACTAGATTTGACAATGAAACAAAACAATTTGCTATTATAGGACAAAATTACAAATTAAATAACATATAAACAACCTTAATGTACTCATAAATCAAATTAGATCAACTGAATTGCACAAAGATATATAAAATATAAACACATAAAATAAACATTTCTGACCTTGTGCCTTTATCAACTAGCTACTAAACAATCAGGTAAGAAAAAGAAAAACTACATGCACTAATTTCACATTAAAACTTTATTTTAACTCTCATTTTTTAACTCTGTGATCATGAATCATTAGCTGTGTCTCATTTCAAAGGTTGCATACGTCATTGAGGCTGTATCATTTCAGAAAAGTAAGTAGGACTCTCCGAATGTGACCTTCAAATGTGTCCTTCTTCCACAGGAATTCAGAGGATGCATGAGGTGTATCCTTCGCTGCTACAGATAGCCACAATTCTTTGCATCGCTGTTGCATCAGTGGGGTTGTCTTAAAGTTAGGACAGTTTTTAAGATAAGATAACGCACTTAACCTGCAGAATGACATTTCTTTTGTCCTATATGAGGTTCTTACTGAAAATGCTATAAACAGATAAGATATGATTCTAAAGTTAGGATCTTTCTGTAATATGCTGGAGAGTAAATGCTGAATTTAAGTGTTATTATATGTTTTTGAGTGAAAGACCTGTTAATGTATAATATTTAGTTATGAAGAGAGAGTTATGTGTGTGTAGACGTACATTTGCGTACTCCTGCTGTAATCCTGATCTCTCCCCCGTGATCCACACTAGAAAACACAAACAATGACACAGTTCGTCAGTAAACACACACACACACACACACACACACACACAGGTTTGTTTGTCTATATTAGTGACTTCCATTGTCTTTATTTCAGATTCATGACACACACACAGCAGTGCAGGGCTGTAAGCGATTGATCACATTATATTTCAATTATGATTTCTAACTGCATCCAGGGCCGGCGCAAGCTCAACTGCCGCTCTAGGCAAAACCCCGTCGTGCCGCCCCTACTTCAATTAAACTCGATCTTTGAGATGTGAAAGACTTGAGGTTTTGTTTATTGATTTATTAATAAACTTGCACTAATATAAAACCATGTACAAGCATGTTTTCGGATTTTTCTTTTTTCACTCTGCAATGTAAAAAATAATCAGCACGTTACTAACTACAAATGCAAACACTTATGTTAAATAGTAAGAACATCTAGAAGATTCAGGAGAATTCCTGGTGGGCCGCTGATAAATTGGGCGGGCAGTAGCTTACTTCGACATAAAGACAGTTTACAGACAGTAATAAGTCATTTACAAATGCATTATAAATCATTAATAATACAGTTATAACTGTATGAATAAAAAGGGCGACTTTAATGCAATCCCTGCCAAATAGTGAGCCGTTTTTAACTCGCATGTTATAAATGCTTAATAAATGTATTTATTAACACTTATTTAACTCAAAACCAGATTCCTGGTTTATTTCATGATGCAGTGAACCTTAATGTAAAGTGGAAACCTGTGAACCATTTATTAATGAGTTATGAACATTAATAACCTGTGAAAGTGAACCTTATGTAGTGTGAACACACGTGAATCATGTATTTATTAAAGCAGACACAGAAGATCTTTTTTTTTTCCTGGTGACATTTTATTGTTGAAATATTAATAAGCAATTCATAATTATTCTTGATATCATGATAAAGGATACTGTAACTTTAGTGTTTGGCCATTCACACAGTACCTGTGTGCAACAGAAGAGGGAGCACCAGAGCGGTTATTTGTTTAAGATAACTACAAACTAACACAGTGATTACATATATAATATACAAACTAAAACAGCGATTATAATATAAACACTAGAAAATCATAGTCTGCAATGTCAGTTTAGTTAGCTCACCCATCAAATCAGTAACATTGAACACAAATTTTCTCTTTTAAGCATGTTTAACTGTGTGACTTCTTCTCATGATAGTGGCATGGCTTTATTGGATGCTCACTAGCGCCAACTACTGTCACACGCCAGAACACGCATGCTTAGTGATGTAACCCTGAAAGAGTATATAAAGTATAGCCTAATATATTATTGTCACGTCTAGTTTTCTGTAACTATAGTTATCTTCATAATAAAAAAAATGCTGCATCTGAATCCTACTCCCTCACTGCTCTTTACACCAAATGTGACAATATAATGTATAATAAGCAATGTATTCTTCTTCTTTTTATAATTATCATTATTATTATTATAAGTAGTAGTAGTAGGCTATTATGCGTGTTCTGGCGTGTGACAGGAGTTGGCGCTAGTGAGCATCATATAAAGCCTTGCCACTTTTCACAAGAAGAAGTCACACATACTGTTCCAACATGCTTTGAAGTGAATTTGTGTTTACTGATTTGATGGGTAAGCCAACTGAGGTGAAATCGCAGAATATGTTTTTCTAGTGTTTATATTATATTAGTAATCGCTGTGTTAGTTTGTAGTTATCTTAAACAAATAACCGCTCCCGCGCAGGTACTGTAAGTGCAGATAGCCAAAGCCTAATACTCAAGTTATGGTGGCCTTTATCATGATATCAGAAATAATTATTGAATGCACATTAATATGCTAATGTTCTGTAACGGTGCATTCGGTCATTGATTTAATGATTTACACAACTGTTAAATAAAAAAAATACATATTTAGGTGCTTTTATTCAGCTTGTATCAAATATGTTTGACTTATAGGTGATGCTTATTATCTTTTTTGGAATACTTGATTGTTTCTCTGAATGTTTTAATTTCAGTTTACTTGCATAAGCCACTTTTCATGAGAAGTCATGCTCTGTAACTTTGTGCTGTAAAATAACTTTTCTTTTTGTTGTTTTTGTTTTGTTTTTGTTTTGTTTTTTTTGTTTCAACTTTAAAGTTGTGTTTACTGAGACATGCATCAAAAATATTTCATCTGAAAAAAAAATACTATCTTATGTGTGTACATTAATAATTAATAAATACATGATTCACATGTGTTCACTTTACATTAAGGTTCACTTTCACAGGTTATTAATGTTCATAACTCATGAATAAATGGTTCACCCAACATTAAGGTTCACAGGTAACTAATACTGGAATTAAATTTTTCATTATTAATATCCAATCAAGTTATGGTTATTATCTTTTGTTTTATTTTCAAAATAAAGTTGGAATTTCATCTTTAAAAACAATAATTTTGTTTTAATACACTGCTGTGGATAGGCATCATGACCTTTTTGGAGAGTATCATGGGTAAGACAAAAACTTCTGGTAAGCAACATAGTAAGAGAAGTTGCAGTCATGAGATATTAATAAGAAGAGCACAAATACAACACCCTTCAGTCTAATTATGATAGTCAATTTTTGCTGCATCATGAAATAAACCAGGAATCTGGTTTTGAGTTAAATAAGTGTTAATAAATACATTTATTGAGCATTTATAACATGTGAGTTAAAAACGGTTCACTATTTGGCAGGTATTGCATTAAAGTCACCCTTTTTATTCATGCAGTTGTAACTGCATTATTAATGATTTATAAAGCATTTGTAAATGACTTATTACTCATTAACAAACACCTTTATAAACCCTTTACAATGGGAAGCTTAATGTAAAGTGTTACCCAAGTCTCTAGTTCATTTTCAATGAGACACACGAAAGCCGCAAATCGGTGGTAGTTCTAGTACAGGGGTCGGCAACCCAAAATGTTCAAAGAGCCATACTGGACCAAAAAAACAAAAAACAAATCTGTCTGGAGCCGCAAAAAATTAAAAGCCTTATATAAGCCTTATATGAAGGAAACACAGGCTGTAAGTGTATATTAGCTATATTAGCCTACTATCAAAATGACTCAGTAGGCTACAAATACATAATGAGGTATTCCCGAGGTAAGTTATATATTTAAAATCTGCTGAAAGCTACAGAAAAAAAGAAGCAAATGGATCGGTGCAATTCACAGAAACAGCTGGACTCCAGCAGAGAAACGTGGATTTGCATTTTGTGTCAAATTGTTGGATTTTGAGGTAAAATTATTCCATTTATATTGTATTGTTATATATTATGTTGACAAATCATCTATTAAATATTTTCCATCTTATATTCTGCATATTTTTTTTTGAATAGAACAACGAGACACAAACCTTTACATTAAATCCCGTTCGTGCTAGGGGGGTTCGGGGGCATGCTCCCCGAGAAAATTTTGATTTCCTTGGTGTACATATATGCATTTTAATACGTTTTAAGGCCAACAAATTGGATAACAACAGCTTTAAAACCATGTCAACAAATACATACATGCATGCACAGTTTTGAGGCAGCTTTAATCGCATGTTTGGTAATTTCATGACTTCATTTACAACAGAATAACGGTGCAGGCCCGTTGTTTCTTTTGCGCTTTAGTTGAGCTATAATAAAGTAATATGCAGTGCGCGCCGGCGCATTTGCTCGAGCAATTCTTGGGTTCACGCTTCGAGCACAGTAGGCTATAGCCTAACGGCTGATTGGAGTTTTACTGACATAGCCTGACAACATCTCATCTGACCACAGTTCACTGTTGAAGCTACCTTTTCCGCGCTCGTTTGACTTGCGCCTGGCGCTGAGGCGAAGTCGGAATGCGCGTCTGAAAAGTGTCCTGTTTGTTGTGGTCGTAAAAAGACAGTTCTATATAAACGCAGCGTTTTACTTGGCAATGTTTTAAAAAATATTTTTATTTTTGGTATTTTTTATGCTCTGTTGGTGGTTTGTGGAGTAGCATCACCTGAGGGGGATTAGACAAATGCTGAATTAGAGACGGTAAAAGTGAGTGGAGTGGGTGGGTCTTGTTCCACCCACATACAATGGTTCCGACGCCCATGATTCACAGGAAGATTTGCTTTATGTATTTCCCCGGCGTCAAATCAGGCACATATAAATGTCAGGAAACATGACTCCAGGCTGCATGTTAATATTCATGGATTAGGTTTATTTGACAAGTTGTAAGAAACACTTTCGAGTCCAACCTTTAGTGTAATTCGTTTGTTTTTACTCGCGTTTTCGCAGTTTCCCCTATTAAATCTAGTCATGCAGCAGGTTCTTTTGCCACTCAGTCCAGCTGAGGGAGCGCGCTTTCAGCGGGAAAGTGACGTCGTCGATGGCTATGATGCAAATCTTCGTTGACAGGAATGTTGAAATTAAATATGTATATACATTTTACACAGCATTGGAAAACGTTAAGAATGTTTGTGTTTGTCCTCCTACAGAAACCATATGAAAACAAAAAATATATTTTTTCCATTTTCATAAAATTTTGAAAAAGCTCCAGGGAGCCACTAAGGGAGCGCTAAAGAGCCGCATGCGGCTCTAGAGCCGCGGGTTGCCGACCTCCGTTCTAGTAGCTAGTTGTCAGGGTTCTGTCACTTCTGTCTAGTTTATTTCTTGGTTCGTGACAGAGCTCTGACACTCCCGTTCTTGTCCTGTTTTGTTTGAGCGTACGGTCTTGAGTGTTCTCGGGCCGTGAGCTCTCTTGTCTGCGTGTCTAGTTTCATGTTGGGAGCGTGGCGTTCGGATCCCGGCACTCGTGTCTAGTTTGGTTTCGGTTTCGTGTCGGGATTTGGACACTCACGCTCCCAGTCCTGTCTTTATTGTGAGCGCACGGTCGAGTGTTCTTTCTCTTGCCGTGTGTTCTTGTCTCATGTTTTGTCTCTTGTATTGTCTTGTTTTGTGTAGCACGCGGTTGTTTCCTCTTGCCGCGTGCTTTCATGTTTGTCTTTTGTGTAGCACGCGGTCTGTGTTTCACAGGCTGCATGCTCTCATGTTGTCTTGTTTTGTGTGAACACATGGCTTATGAGTTTTCATAGTTGCGTGTTCATGTCTCGTCTTGTGTAAGCACATGGCTTGTGATTTGTCTTCATTGGCCATGTGCTTGTGTTTTTTGTTTTGTTTGGTGTGAGCACATGGCTTGTCATGTGTTTCTTTGTGCCATGTGCTCTCATGTCTATTGTCTTGACCCCGCCCACCTTGTTACCTCATTATTGGTTGATTTGCCCCACCTGTCCTCCCTCATTACCTGCCTTGTTTGCTGCATATTGAGTCCTCGCTCCTTCCACCACCAAACCCTGACAGCTAGTTGCGACGGTGTGTAAGTGGTTCTCTGCACGCCCAAAATCCCGTCATTTGCGCGTGCACAGCTCTCCATTATGAATATAGGTTATAAATATATGGCATTTATAAATATTGTGCACACAAATGTGAGCAACATGACTCCTCCGCTTTCTCCACTTTTGCAGGTTCACTATATCATTACATTAATAATTATTGTGATTTAATTTTATAAGAATTTTTGTTCTGCTTTTAATACAATTCACCAAAAAGTATTACAGGCCTAACAAAAAAACAAAACAAACAAAAAAACATGATTTTGAAAAAAAAAAAAAAAAAAAAAAAAATCACCTTACCAAAATAAAACAACAAATATTAGATTAGATAAATAAAACAACATTTAACAAATATTTGTAACATTTATTAGTGAATTTAATATTTTCATTTTTACGAGCTAGGCTAGCCTACTGTAGCCTACAGAAATTTAAACTTTTTTAACTTGTAACTATTTTTATAATTATTTTGCATTTTAGACTCATTATAAGCTAGCCTGACTTCGTCATACTCATATTCTAGGCAGAATGTGAGTCTGATACTGCTCCATTGCACTTGAATTATGGGGCGTGTCTTAACCGAACAAGTAAAAAAAAAACAACTCTGCACTCAATTGGATAGACCTACAACCAATCAGAGCAACGCAGTAAGTGACGTATGTTGAGTACGAGAATTCGCGGAGTACTTACAAGCACGAATAACATTTTTGAGAGAAACACAAAAGGTGCATGTAAATACGAACAAGTTCTCTGTTTAGGATTAGATCTCGACAATAATGAAAATAAATCTTATCGCATTTGTCGGCCCTGTCTCAACTTTATTACACGGTTGCAACGCGACTTGACTAACTTTAAAAAATGGAAAGATAAATTAAACTTTTGCTGAATCCCGTTGGAAGGACGGCAAACACATCTTTCCCATCGACAAACGCCTTGATTGCGGTTCTTTGTTCGTCTTTTAAAATTAATGCGCTGTCGATTTCTTTTATTACAGACGTGATAGCGGAATCTAAACATCTTACTTCTCCAGCTGCAGTCATCGTTGGTGAAAACCAATTCAACCCAAGCGCTCTTTGATGACGTGGGTGGTTACGTAACCGCAGATAGCCTGTCCATCATCGATTAAAGCCCGCCCTGGCAATTTGATTGGCTCGGCCTTCTGGGAGCCGAGCATAATTACTCCACAATGGATCGAGTCCAGACCGAACTTCCCGTCCAAAAAATGTTGTGGGCGGGGTTCGGGCTGGCACCCAGGCTAATTATAAGGACTAAGTAAGTTGCAAGTGTATTATTTATTTATTCATATCTGAGTGTACCATCACCACTTGATAAGACGTGTGGAAATTGCTGCGTTGGGGACGTTTAAACTGTCCAAAACAATCCCGCACCCTGTTATAAAACACATAACCGTATTACTTTAATTTAACATGAATAGTTATGTTACTACCTTGAAAGTCGAAACAGATAACAATGTTTCTTTTGATAACTGATGATAATGGCACTCTGCTCTGGTCCAGGTTAGCGGCGCGCGTGCGACCAAGTGTAGCAGTGACAGCGTAGCTGCACAGCCCCCTCTGTTGGTGAACATGATCACTACACGATTGCTCCGATAACCAACAGGCTGATGTATGTTGGTCGGGCTTTATTTGCAATGTATTTGCGGGTTATTTTGAACGACCTATAAAACGGGGACATTTCCAGGGACAGCTCCATTCGTGGACGGAGCACCAAAAAGGGGATGTCTGTTGTGATAACTTGCAGACAAGTTGTTGTGATAACTTGTGTAACTTGTTGTGATAACGGGTGATAACTTTTTGATACGTGTAATAATTCCAAACGAATGTCCCAAAAATAAATTAATTAATTAACTTTAACCTCTCTTTTTTGTCTATAGGCACGCGCCGGCCCTGACTGCATCTAAAAGTTGTGGTTGGCGGTCAGTTTGTGTGTAAATGTATGTTTTTGACCAGCTTTTTCCACTTTTGATGTAATTTCTAGCAAGAAATGAGAATTGAAGTGTATCATCAAAGCTCTCTCTGTTTAGTTGTAGATCATCAGATGGTCATTCTGCCTCAGAAGTACAGCTGCCCTTGAATAAAGATTGTTCTGGTCGACTAGTAGTCGTTCATTTTAAGCGATTAGTTGACTCATCGCACGTTTATTAAAGTGGTGAACTCGTTCACGGATATCTGCGCCTTGTGGTGATTATTAATTGAGGGTATTTAGGACAGGAGTATATAAAGGGCATCCAAACACTGCTTCATGAAGCTTCGAAGCTTTGTTTTGAATCACGTATATAACTGCCTAAATCATGTGAACTATTGAAATTGCGAAACACTTATGACACAACGAAGCCTCATTTACTGAAATCACATGACTTTGGCACTTCAAATCAAACCGGCCATCACTAGATATAGTTGTTTTTTTGTTTGTTTGTTTGTTTTTTGTGAACAAAGAGTATTCTCAACGCTTTATAACATTGAGGCTGAACCACTGTACTCACATGAACTGTTTTAAATATGTTTTGAGCAGCTTTTTGGATATCTGAAAGTGTTAATGATCTTGCTGGCAACAGAGAACTGACTAAGCCATCGGATTTCATCAAAAATATCTTAATTTGTGTTCTGAAGATCTTACGGGTGTGGAACAACTTCAGACTGTTTTTTTTTTTTTGGAACACTGCACTTTTTTTTTTGAAAATAGGCTCATTTTCCAACTCCCCTAGAGTTAAACAGTTGAGTTTTACCATTTTCGAATCCATTCAGCCAATCTCCGGGTCTGGCGGTACCACTTTTAGCATAGCTTAGCATAGTTCATTGAATCTGATGAGACCGTTTGGTCATTTTTGAATGAGATGCTAAGAGTTTTGATATTTTTCCTATTTAAAACTTGACTCTTCTGTAGTTACATCGTGTACTAAGACCGACAGAAAATGAAAAGTTGCGATTTTCTAGGCCGATATGGCTAGGAACTATACTCTCATTCCGGCGTAATAATCAAGGAACTTTGCTGCCGTACCTTGAGTGCAGCAGGAGCAATGATATTACGCACCGCCTGTGACCCCCTGCTTTCACAGGGAGTGTGCCTTGCAACCATGGAGACATTTGTGAGAGACGCTGCGTAATATCATTGCGCCTGCTTTATTTTCATAAAAAAAACAAAAAAAAAACAAGTAAAAAGTCAGTAATAAAATAAGAACAAATAAAAAAATTGCAAACAACAGCAAAAATAAATGCAATAGAATAAAGAGAGCTATGAAACTAAGTTTTTCAGGTTAAGTAGGTTTTTATTCAGGTAAGAAATACTATAGAAATTAAAGTAATCAAATGTAAAATAGCACATCCAGTGTTGTTTTACATGTTTACTTAAGTTTCTGTAGTTTTTTATTATTAAATACAGATTCATTCTTACCATTAAAGTTATAAAACGTATTCAGTCAAGAGCAGAAAGTGATTTTCTTTGTCTTTTGTTCTTTGATCAACATGACAGACAGCAGCAGGAATATTGGACTGCTGTTCCTTTAAGAGTTTATGAACGGGTCCAATACTGTTACACAAATGCGTTCTCTTTCTCAACTATAATGATCCAAAACTGACTCTGTTTATCTGAATAATCGCCAAGACTGGCATTTTGGCATAATTTTGTATGTATTTGACCATTTAAGTGCAGTAAGCCACTCATTTTGGTACTTTCCTGTTGAAAAACCAGCTAAAACTAGCCTAAACTGGTTTAAGCTGGAAGTAGCTGATTTAAGCTGGTCTCCCAGCCGGGGTTAGCTGGTGTTCAGCTGGGTTTAGATGGATTTTTCAGCAGGGTTGTGTGATGCTGTTTGGCTTCTGACTCTGAGACTGAGCGTGGCTTGTCCGCTCCACCTATATAGATCAATGGTGCATGCACTATTTAACCGGAGCAAATGAGACGAGTGAGAGAGAGGAGGCGCCCGCGCAGGTGTGTGTCACTTCACCGTTGGAGGGAAAAAACGAATCGGCTCAGAATCGGTAAGAAGTTAGACTGACCGGCCAATCACTGATCCGGACCAATCATGAGGAAAATCATCCGATTCTGATCCCTGGCGATCGATCGGTGCATCTCTAGTGCTTTCATCAACAAAAAGCCAGATAACTGTGGGTCTCTTTGACCAGCTGTGTTGTTAGATTTCCTGATAGCTCCTTAACTCGGTCTGTGATGGTGTTTCTTGGCAAGCTGACATTTTTAAACTCTGTATCTGGTCGGGACACACCTGCTGACACACCTTCAGCATGCTCCGCTCTCCCTCTGAAAAACAGTTAGAAGCCTGGGCAATTTCTTCAGCCATAATAAAATTAGCTTTCACTGCTGCATCACTTTGGGCTGTCGCCTTTGTGAACATATCCTGCCGTGATTGCAGTCTGCCTTTTAATTCTGACAATTTGTTGTTTTTCTTGAGGCTAAATGTGGCATACTTAGTTCTGTGTCTGGTGTCAAAATGCAGATGCTGTACTCCTTCACCACCGAAACTGCCTCACAACACAAAAGTCACAAATATGTATTCGCTTTCCCATCTTTCATTAAGTTGCCTTCCGACTGCATAAATTTTCCTCTTCTTGGACATTTTGGGGTTATCTGTAGATATTTCTCAACTCCGTTTTTTGGAAAATTGCTGAAGCGCTGATGTGGAAACTGCAGTCTAGTGGCGGACTGCCGTCACTTCGTGGGTTGTTAACGGCACAAAACGATCACAAACGAACGTCACCATTTTGGAGTGATTTGGACAGCATGGATGGAGAGTGGCGTCACAGTAGAGGTCTGCATTCCTGCGGCTCTCCCATAGGACATGATTTTGCTTTGCTTGAACTTGAAGTGAACAAAACTTTCTGCATTGCTGGCGTTCACACTGTTCCCAGTTCCCTGCCCAGAGCAATCTGGCAAGATATGTCCTTTGAAGGTGCACTTGTGGCTGGGATGCAGAGAGAATATTCAGCCTTTGTGGTCGGATTTTGCAGGAGATACATTCGGTGGCCTATTGAATCCGTCGTCAGTCAGTCAGTTGCTTGGATGTTAAAAAAAAAAATTTCATATTGCAGTATAGCTAGTAAGCCAACAGTTTGTTTATTCATATTTTTGCTTAGCCTATAGTTTTGAGGGACAGTATTTAATGTAGCCTATTTTCCTCTGTGACATTTGGACAGTTTTTCTGTCAAAGCCAAATAACAAACACAAATCTTGTATAGGTTATCCAACATTTTATACTGGTTATCCCCAATCACTCTCTCTCTTTAAGGGAAATTTAAATGTGACATTCTGGAAACAATCTAAATTTAGCGGGACCTGTCAGGTCAGGAAGATATCATTATAAGTGGATAGAGGGAACACAGAGCTGGGTGCAGAATAGGACCTTGTGGCAGCGGGGCGAAAAAACTGTCCCGCGCAGACCTCTGTCACAGCTCCGAATTATATGTTATTTCTAAGCAGGGGAAATGGATACAACGTTCATTTTAATGCCACAAATCGAGCACAAATGACACTGGTTTTGTGTGATTGAGACAAAATGGTGGAGAGTGACATCATAGGTCCTGTATTATATTTGTCATTTCTGCAGAAGGAAAATAGTTATAGTGTTTGTTTTAACGGCACCTGTTTGGAGTGATTTGAACATCATGGTGTGGAGAGCAGGTATGTCAATTTACAATCATTCCTATGATCGACCGTCATTTAAATTAACAATACATTCATCGATTAATCATTAACCTTAATACTGCAGGATATGTATACTGCAATAACACAGTCAAGTCATTTTTATTTATATAGCAATTTTCACAATACAGATTGTTTCAAAGCAGCTTCAAAGTCATAATATGAAAATGAATGGACAGAGATTGTTTTGGCTTTACAGCAGCTCTTAGGAGACTTAGACTCCTAAACTCAGTGTCTTAACATCACATGACTTCACATAATAATCAGTAAGAATATTCAATATACTGAAATCAGTAAGAATATTCAATATACTGACATTGTCACTTGCACACTGCACTTTCTGTTTGGTGTTGCTGCTATGTAGCTGCTATGTTGTACATCCTGTTTGCACATTCTTCTGTTCTACATTCCTGTACACCTAAATATTTAATATTTAAGTCTATAGTATACTGTCCTGTACATTTTGTTTTTTAATTTTTTTTTTTCCATATCTATATTTATTTATTTAACCGCCTTTCGGATTCAAGTTGGGAAGAAAGTGTAAACTGGAGTCCCGTCAGTTAAGCTTTTTTCATAAGTTGAATAGGGAAGGCGTAGGGACGTAGCGTAAGCTTTGTGAACTGCAAGAGTTTTACACTTTCTTTGTACGTTTAATACAGAAGGCAGTCTGGCGGAAGCTCGATATTTGACTTCATAACTTGTTTAAATATAAATATTTTTTACATAAATGTATCGTTTCGTTTCAGAAGGCTTTTATTAACCCCCCGGAGACGTGTGAAGTACACGTTTATGATGGATGGATGTGGATGGAAGCTTTTTCTTTAGCTCTTACTCATTGAACCCCGTTCACTGCCATTATAAAGCCTGGATGCGTCAGGATATTTATTATATATCTCGGATTGTGTTCATCAGAAAGAAGAAAGTCATATACACCTAGGATGGCTTGAGGGTGAGTAAAGCTTGGGGTCATTTTCATTTGAACAGGGTTCCCACTCTTTCATGAACACCAGATTCAAGGAGTTTCAAGGACTTTTTCAAGCACCATTTATTTTATATCAAGCACCTATCAAATTCACATTATATATGGAGCGTCATGAAAGACCTCTTACAGCCGTAGAAGTTGTTTAAAAACCCGAATACATTTCTTCTGTTGAACATACAAGTTTTTTTTTTTTTTTTTTTTTTTTAAGAAAGTGGGTAACCAAACAGTTGGTCCCCAGTGAGTTCCATAGTAGGAAAGAAAATACTATTTCAGTGGATACTAGCAAATGTTTGGTTACCCACATTCTTCAAAATATGTTCTTTTGTGTTCAGCACAAGACAAATTAATACAGGTTTGGATCAACTTTAGAGTGACAGAATTTTCATTTTTGGTTGAACTATCCCTTTAAGGACAAGTCACAGCATTTGTTGTCTGTCCCTTTAAGGCTCTTGCACGCATTTAATATATGACACGATTCGATTTTCTCTCAGCTGTTTAACTTTACACTTAACCAATGGTGTAAACCTTGTGTGTATTGACAGTAGCAGAATAAGATGCGAATGATAACTTTGTCCAGCAAATGCAGTGTTTGACAGGGTTTTAGAGTGTGCGCGCTTCGGCTCAGAAAAGCCTGTATTAGACGAGCACGCAGATAAAATGTTTAACCGGCAAGGCTTTAAAACGCATGCAAATAATAAACTTTTGTGATTGTGAATAACTGCAGTGTTCCGCGAGTATAACTCTACCGCTGTGTTAACATGTGATGTGAATGTATGTCGCTTTGTACAACATACTACGTTGAGACGGAGGCGCCAGGACTGCAACTGACAGAAAGCACTATAGCACAATACAACAATTTTTCTTCAAAAGCAGATTGTGGAGACCTTTTAATCGTCCACGATCAAAATCGCACACACCTATAAGAATGTTCATTTTGGACACAGCAAATGTCACAGCTAAAATGTCCAAACCCCGCCTAATAACAAGCAAGGGGAAGCACCGCAATGGAAAACACTCGGAAACTGATTGTAAAATAATATTCCAAAACAAATATACTAGGACTAAGAGGGGCATCTTATAATAGGCTACATTTTCACAAAATTTATTTCAAATTTAATTCAAGCACTTTCAAGGACCAATGTTTGTTTTCAAGTACTTTCCAGGCCTTGAATTCATGTGTCTGAAATCCAAGTACATTCAAGGCGCGTGGGAACCCTGTTTGAAAGTGAACTAGTCCTTTAAATGCACAAATGTAGTAGAAAGAAATGGCATAATTTTGAGGATTATTCCATTTTGTGGGGTGCCAACTTCACAGTGGTCTTTAGTTGGGCAAAACCCATTTACTTTGGGTTTAAAGGTGGGTTTTACACACAGTTTCTGCCAGTTTCATGTTAATCTTAAGTACCTATAGAGTAGTAGTGCATCCTTCATATCGCCAAAAAGTCTTTAGTTTTATCATATTTATAAAAGATACATACACTGTACTGAGTATTTCTGAAAACAGCCAAGCGCCTGGATGAGATGGAGTGACGAGCTGTCATGAGCACATGCAGCTTTTGTGTAGAGATCGGCTGCAAGCTATCAGTGGTCAGCTAAACAAATATATTTAAACACATGCAATACACCGTCACGTTCCATGGCTAATTCAAATGATCTGTAAATACAGCGTTGAACTGGGCCTTGTTTATGAAACCATAAGCGCCGATCCTGAGGGCTCGAGCAGCCACAGAAAACACAAGATATTCTCTGTTCATTTTAACCAATAAAAAAGTGATTGCAACTATCAGTTTCTATAGTTATTTTAATGACAAATATCAAGAGTACATTAATGTAATGTGTGAGAACAAAACTCAGCTCCACTTAATGTTGGGTTCTTTGGGAAGCAAGGTTATCTTTCCCTCACAACCAAAAAACACACTTCTTTGGTGACATTGTCGATTTTGTGAAGTCCTGTTACCTGTGCAGCACTGCCGACGACTTCCGTAAAGCGAATGCGCGTTGATGGGCGTGCTCTTGCTCTTACTCTGGTCGACGCGTGTGTGTGTGTGTGTGTGTGTGTGTGCGCACCCATACAAGGAATTCCACCCCTGTTTACGTCACTCAGGCCCATACTCAAAAAAACCCCCCCTGAAGTTTGTTAGGATTTGGAAGAGTATATTTGGCACAGAAATACACCGTCATACGTCCAACTCGTGTTTTGAAACTTTGGCCATGTTTAGCATGATAATCTAACTCTTTAACAGGGTAAATAAGTCAGAATGCATGAAATAGCATTATATAGTAAAAGTGCTGCTCGGGTGGAGCTCAAGAGCTGTTTACACTGAGTAACCTCGTTTAGCACTTTAGGGGCAAATTGCATCCAATACCTTCTTAACCCTGCAGATGGCAATATCGCCCAAGAAATACGCCACAGCAGATAAAGTTGCAGACTTGTGGGGCACAATCACAGTGTAATGATTAACGGTAAGTGTCAGTTCAAATGTAGTGGAGTAGAGAGAAAAGTTGCTTATCTTTTTGATACTCCATGGAAGTACAAAGTAGCCAAAAAAGTACAGTAATGAAGTACATTAATTTGAGTGTGCCAATTTGAGTGTGCACACCGACGCAAAAAACACCAGGTGTAAAAGCGTCATTTAAAAAAAAAAAACACCTAGGTTTTGTTTTTTTTGTTTTGGCCAACCAATGAGATTGGCATATTTGTTGACGTGCCTGGAGCTGCTGAAATTACAGTAAAAGATGACTTTTTGGTGCTCAAGCCCAAAACGGTCTTGCCGAGCACACATTGATACCAAGACGACGAAGAGGAAGTAAGCAGGTGAGGAAGACCCCTACAAACTATGGGTGCTCTGCCAGTTCTTGGCCACACCGACGGATTACATGTGTGGAAGTCTTCGTCAATGTACAGATGTGATTTACCTGGTTATGAAGTTCATGATAAATATCAGCCAAAGCATCTATCACAACGATGTATACATTATTTTGTCATTATGCCATTTATTAGTGTTACAGTAACCCATTTGAATATGCTTTTCAGAGATATTCTGTATTACTCTACATGGATATGTTATATTCTGTAATCCAATATTGGATTTTGCATGTCTCTATATGTCACTATAACTTTAGTAACTGAATCTCTCTTTATTTGAAATCTATATACACTATTGCTCCAGTCGCCTCGCAGAATGGTTTGCATCTGTAACTCCGTATAGCTTTTTTTGCTTGACCTTATATCTAATTTATCTAATATTGCCTACCACATTAATCTGACGTCGCTAGCTTTTAATCTAATCGCTATTACATGCGTTGCATCTTGCTAGCTTGTTAACCCTCTGGAGTCTGAGGCTGATTTGGGGCCTGGAGAAGTTTTGACATGCTCTGACATTGTCTTTTTTCAGTTGTTCATACACATATTATGGAAAAAGTGTCATTACACTGTATTCAGCACAAACTAGGCTACAATATATGTGAGGAACATGTTGACAGTTTGTGTTTTTGAAGAAAACATATTATGCGTGGTTATTGAAAAACAAAAAACTTAAGCACTGAAATAAGGCCAAAAAAAGTTAGTAAATCTGTGTTCACAAGACTTTTGGGTATGAGGTTGTAGACTAGAATTTTGCTTCAGAATTATGTAAATTATGCTGCTACTCCTTCATATAAAACAATATATTCATTTAGTTTTTGTAAAGACACGTTTTGCCAAGAAACACGGGGCGAGGGAGGCGTGAATCACCAATGAAAATGGGCCATTCTCACCTGAGAAGACAAAGAATTGGATATGTAATGAGCTGAAATGAACTGCATATTAATGAGGCATTTCAGTCAGGTGGCGTGAAAAAAACCTTCTGTGATGTCTCAAGCTCATTATGATATATGAAACATACAGAAAATATTATTCAATATAAAGTAATGGTTTATATTATGCTTTAAAATATAATGTATTTCTGTGATGCAAGAGTCTGAATATAGGCTTTTAGTTTAAAGCATGCACATTTGGAGAAATATTGGAGCTCATATGCTTATTCAATTTTCTATACAGAGGTTTTTTATTTAATATTCACTGTCATTACTATGAGCGCTGGTGTTTTCAATCATCCTTGAAGTCGGAGGGCGCTCCTGTGCATTTTAGTCCACAAATTCATCTAAAAGAAGAGACTCTTCCCATGAATGGAGTTTCCAATTCATACAGCAGCAGGAGGGCGCTAAAGAAACAAAAACTCATCTAAAATTCATCCATA
The DNA here is from genome assembly GCA_028476615.1 of Culter alburnus. Lineage (NCBI taxonomy): Eukaryota > Metazoa > Chordata > Actinopteri > Cypriniformes > Xenocyprididae > Culter > Culter alburnus. The sequence goes on from JAOTNS010002187.1 coordinate 30,542, forward strand.
GAAAAAAGTAAACAGGAACTAACTGTATGTCTTCTAGAGATCGCTAACCATGACTTTCATCCAGATAAACCTTTTCAAGACAAAAATACACGATTGAGATGATGAATGCATGTATTGCCTCTGAATTTGCGTCTGAATAGCGCTGGCTCCGTGGGCGTGGCCGCATTAGCGGATAATGACTGAATCACGTCTTCTGACATGGCTCTCTTTTCATACAGTTCCCATAAAACGAAGAAGGTTTGTTTCGATTTGAACGTACATGATTTTAAACCTGAATCTTAACGTTTTTTAGACATAATTTAAATTTTTCTGTGATTAGTATTCACTAAGTTACAGTTCATTTCCTGAGAATTATCAGATTGGATTTCGTTCAGAGGAAGAGAGATCACGCATCATGTTAGTTTTCTTTATTTTACAAAAGCACAACATTTTGTTTTACTTTGAGTGTATATAAATAAAAGAGACATTCTATAGTTTTCAAATTGATATATACTTATGTCTCTATGAACAAAAATGACGGAGTATTTGAAGTCTGTTTTGCTGCATGTGAAAAAAAAACTGCAAAAACGCGCCGGCGCGTTTAGACCCTCAGAGTGTTAAAGGTGATAGAGAGGATTTTTTCTTCGAGGATTCCAAAGTCTGTTACTGAGTTTTTCAAATGATCGCATGCGTAAGAACAACCCCCCTCCTTCACAGCTCACTTCAAAGGAACGCCTCCCAAAACTCGTAAACACTCGTATTGGAACACGAGTGTTTACCACCGCATTCGCTGTGTCGTGTTTTTTGGATTCATTATGTCGGACTTACCGCAGTAACTCATAATCTGCAGTTGTTACTCCTGTCGCCTGACAAAAACATTGCATGCGGCACCTGTGGAGTGTGGAAAGTTACTGGAGCGCGTAGCCGCGCTCGTCTCTCACAAGGACGTCATGGCAGTGATTGACAAGCCAAGGGGCAATACGCGTAAACGATTGGCGATGTTTTTAAGGGCCTACCTCGTGCAGATGATGTATATTATTATTACTTTCAGTGCACCTAATAAATAGTCTTTTTATCCGTAGTAAAGACAGTTTAAGTAATATTGCAAAATGTATAAAACAAAACATCCTCTTTAGCACCTTTAACTGCCATCAGTCTCTCGCATGCTCCTTTTCTTTTTCTACGCGCTCATCAAACAGCTGTGGTAAGTCGGATCAGTCAACAACACGGTGAGATCATGTTTCTCTCTCTGTGTTATTTCGTGTTCAGTTTGTCACATTCAGCATAGCTCTCTCGTCAGCTACGAGGGATTTCATGTCAAAAATGTAGGGAAATAGTCAGTGACATTACAGGCTTGCTTAGTTGGGACACTTGACATTTGATATTCAACAGTGCTTTGCATCTGCCTGCATTGTCAACATTTTTTTTAAGAGCTGCTGTGTAGCCAAAATTATATACCAATTATCACTGTAAAGCTGCTTTGACACAATCTGCATTGTAAAAAGTGCTATATAAATAATGGTGACTTAACCACTAGGTGGTGGTATAAGATTCCATTGTTGATTATATAGTTTAATTCTTTCATAACATTTAACTTGAGAATTTCTCCAATGAATATGTAAACTATAAAATATAATGTCTCTGTATAATACCTGAAATGTGTATGTTTATTTATGAATTTATATCTTTATTCTCTTTCTATTGTAGGCCACACACATACATGCACACAAACCCCATTTATATTCCTGTATATGTACACACACTCCCCTACGGTGAAAGCAGATTAACTCTGTTAAGCCCATGTACAGCTGTGTTGTGTACAGCCTGGATGAAAGTTACTATTGTGTTAGGAACAAATAAATCTCCTTTGGATGGAGCTGATTGGATCCAGTGATTTGACCAACTCCCATTGAGGAAAGCTAGATGTCGGACATCACTTAATATAGTCCCTTTTTCAGACATACTACATAAGTTGTGAAACAGTTTTGCAGATGAAATTGTGAGGCAGCACTAACAAGTTTCTGTGCATGTGTGTGTCTGTACTTTATGTGTTCGTTTGTATGGGACATTGAGTGTGAGAAAGCATGCTTCCCATAAATAATAAAACCTTTTTCATGGGAAAATCATAAAAATAGTTTGTTGTTTTTATCCCATTTTTTGTTTGTTTGTAAGACGTAAGGACCTTTGAAATAACTGCAATCATTTGGCAAAATAACTAATGCAGTCAAGAGCAGCCTGGAACTACTTTAGCTTTGTGTTTACTGGAAATGATGTCACACTTTAGAATGTTTGTCAAACAATCAGTTTCAAGCATTCAACTGCACTGTAGTATAACTAATTCTCCGTTAGAACTTTTGTAAATGTGTGAAATAAATAAATTCAAACTCTTCCTGCTCAACATACTTGAGTTTATCCAGAGGGCAGTTTTGATTGATGAGTGTATCGGTGAGCAGCTTGACTCCTGAATCTCCTGGGTGATTGTAGCTCAGATCCAGCTCTCTCAGGTGTGAGGAGTTTGAACTCAGAGCTGAAGACACATAATGACAGCCTTCCTCTGTCACCATACAGCCAGACAATCTACAAACACAGCAACAGTTCACATGGCATATTTATTCATAGATTATTTATTTTTTTAAATCCACAACTAAAGAAGAATGGGCTCTAACTCTGACGCTTCAGAGGCACAACTCGGTGTAGTAGTTTATTATAAATTTTAAATGTAAAAAATATGATACATATCTTTTATGAAATGTAGAGTATATGTTAGATATATAGCCACCATAGACATTTAGAGGGACTCCCCAAAGTCTCCCCAAAAATGAGAAATGGCCAAATTGTCCCTCAATATTTGATATTCTTGATGCTGCTCTGCTGCACTTAACACGCAGCTCTGTTTGTTATTTGCAGCTCTCTCAGAACACAGTTTGAGGATTGTAAAACTGATGACAAACTCACAACACTGAGCAGTAGTGAGATTACATATGGGAAATCTGAACAATAAAAACAAAATGTGATTGCATACAGAATTAATCTTAGCAGTCCCATTTTTAATAATTAGCTTAATGCAGAGGTTTTCAACCTTTCAGGACAAGTGCCCCCCTACGTTTTTCTAATTTCACTTATGCTCCCCTAATCCCAACCAACGTGAACATCATTCATATATTACTTGACGCATTCAAACATAATTGTTATATTACTTAGTATGCTGCATACCCCGTTTCTACACCAGACAAGACCATTGTCACATTCCACCTTGCCACAATAGCTTGAGGATGTCTACACTGGATGCAACAAACTGAGGCACTGCATTGCAAATCCATTTGTTGTTTGTGTCAAAAGTAACGCTGGCACTGTGGAACATGTCAGAAATAGAACAAGGCATCAGTTCACTGTCAAAGATTTTGTGTTGCATCATGCCTCTCGCGTCTGGTGTAGACAAGGTATTAGTTAAAAACTGAAACTTTAAAAATATAAACAGCTTACAGACTTTAGAGTGATGGCTGAGCTTGTTTTTCATTAAGTTTAACCTTAGTTTTTATCATCTCTGGTATTCTTGATTTTTTCAAGCCATCAGTCCATTTTGCTTTTAGTTGTTTTTGCTCAAATTCAGTTCCATCAAAACTGCTGTAACCATATTCAACGATTAACTGGGAGAATAGTCAACTTGCCCCCTCTAGTGGATGACTAAAGATTTCCTAGTAAAATCTCACATTTGCAGCCGTTTACTCAAGTGTATGCTTCTGAATTGACAGGTGCTGCTCGCGCCCCCCTTAATGGGTGCTGAAAACCCCTGACGGCCCACAGGTTGAAAACCTCTGACTTCATGCAAACTATAAAGTATCTGAACTCAAACCTCAGTATCTCCAGCTGACAGTTTGGACTCTTCAGTCCATCAGAAAGGAGCTTCACTCCTAAATCCTGTAGGTCATTGTTACTCAGGTCCAGCTCTCTCAGAACACAGATTGAGGATTGTAAAACTGATGATAAACTCTCACAACACTGAGCAGTGAGATTACAGCTCTGTAGTCTGTGTAGAGAACATACGTGTTTCTTTAATTTATGATATAATTAAGAATAATAAAATAGGTAAAACTCAGGTTCAACTTGTCTGATGGTGGAGACACTTTGGCATTTAATATCTTCACACACATTGATATATTTTATCATAGCCATAACATACTTATACAGTCAAGGCCAGCAAGTCATCTATGTAAAATAATAATACCCAATTACAAAAGACCAACAGTATATGAAGAGTTTGATTCCAAAACGCTATAAATCCATTTTGATTCATTTGAGTACTGCACTTTATGCACAGCTCTGTTTGTTATTTGGAGGACAAAAAGTTTTTAGGTTGTTTTTTTTTTTGGATTTATTATAAAAACTGTGTTTTTTCCCCTCAAAATGCAATAAATCCATGACAATTTTTTTTTTCAAAATGCAGGTAATACACTGAAGCAATATAAAAGTTATTTTTCATATTGAAAATACACAACAAAGTAAGTTGATCCATATATATGACAGCCTCTGAACTTGGTCAATGCTAATCTTGTATACAGGCATTGGACTAAAAATACACTGTCATCACTCCAAAAATAAATTCAGCAAGTCATCTTGTTAATGTTATAAATTATGTCTCCGTTTGTTATTAACAATTAAAGAGTATCTGGTGCCAGCACACGTTTAAAATAAACACATTTGTCGAGTACATAGGAATTGATTACAACTACCCAGGGGTGTCGCTATAATGGTGTGACAAAGTAATATATAGCTGAAATGGTAAATCATTGTTTGACAATGCAGATTTTGGCAATCATGTTGTTTTCAGATGTTTAAAATCAAAACTAGCAACGCCAGATTCGAGAATTAATCATTCTTGGTGAAATGATGTTCATGATTCAGTTTTGAGGACCGTGACAGACGTTTGATGCTGTTGTGGAACAAGCAACAGCCAGCATTTTTCCTCCTTCCAAGTGCCTCATCTTTGTAATCTCTGGATATCGCATTTTGAGTAAAATTAAGAAATAAATTTTCAATACCATCCAGACACAATACTAATTTTGGCGGAAACTTTTTCTTTTTTTTTTTTTTTTTTTTTAAAGGTGTTTATTGCGTTTTGGAATAAAACTCTTTATATATGAATGAATGTAAAGTAAACCCTTACAGTGCTCTTCTGGTGTTTTTGATGACTGGCAGCATTATCATTAGTGCTTCATCAGATCTTCTGTATTTTTGCAGTTCAAACTTCTCTTGAGCCTCTTCTGACATCAGGAGCACAAACACCAGGCCAGACCACTGAACAGAGGAGAGATTCTGTGCTGAAAGATTTCCTGAGCTCAGATTTCTCTGGATTTCCTCCACAAAGTCATCTTTCAGTTCACTCCGACAGTGGAAGAGATTGATAGTCCTCTCTATTGATTTCTCCTTCTCTATTTTCTTTTTGATATAGTCAACAGTGTCTTTAACATCCTCTGTTTTGAGTTCCAGTCCTGGCAGCATTAACTTTAGGTCTCTCTGATTGGATTCCAGAGAGAGACCAAGAAAGAACCGAAGGAAAAGGTCCAGGTGTCCATTCTTGCTTTGTAAAGCCTTGTTGATTGCAGTCTTATGAAGCTGAAACAGTGACTTTTTGGAGAGTTTCCATGTCAGATTTTCTCTCCAGGATTCAACAAATGGGTTTGCTTTCTTGTCTTTGCCGATCAAAAACACATAGAGAGCAGCAAGGAATTCCTGTACGCTGAGATGTACGAAGCTGTAAACATTTATTGCCGAAACCTTTTCCTCCTGAAACATCCGGGTGCAAAGCCCTGAATACACTGACACTTCACTGACATCTAGTCCACATTCCTCAAGATCTTGTTTGTAGAAAATCAGTTGACCTTTCTGCAGCTGTTGAAAGGCCAGTTTTCCAAGCTTTAGAATAATCTGATCAAAAGACTCAACATTGACTTTAGGTTCAGGATTATCTTTGTATTTTTTTTCCATCTGTTGCTGCTGAGTAAGTAAGAAGTTTGTGTACATCCATGTGAGAGTTGTGGGAGTTCTGTCATTGCTTTCTTGAGCTGGAAGAGGCTCAAGAACAGTGAGAGAGATCCAGCAGAAGACAGGGATGTGGCACATGATGTACAGGCTCCTGGATTTCCTTATATGACAGATAATGTTTTTAGAAACCTCAGGACTGCTGTTATTTTTGAAGTATTGCTCTTTCTGCTCATCGTTAAATCCTCGCACTTCTGTCACTTTATCAATGTAGTCTCGGGGTATGAGACCAGCTGCTGCTGGTCTGGATGTGATCCAGATGAGAGCAGAGGGAACCAGATGTGCCTTGATAAGGTTTGTAATTATCTTACTCACAGTTGTTTTTTCTTCAAAATCTATAAATGCGTCATCCTCTTTAAAGTTCAGAGGGAAGCGACATTCATCCAACCCATCAAAGATGAACATGACCTTACCATCATCTCCAGGAAGAGAGGACAGTTCTTCAGGACTCCTAAAGAAGTATTTGTTAAGCAGTCCCATGAGACTGTACTCTTCTTTAATCAAATTAAGTCTACGGAATGGAAGTGGAAATATGAAGACTATATCCTGGTTTTCTTTTCCTTCAGCCCAGTCAAGGATGAATTTATTGACAGAGACAGTTTTTCCCACTCCTGCAATCCCTATTGTCAGTATTTTTCCATTTTGTCGACCAGTGTCACACTGGATTTTAAACATGTCATTACACTTGATTGGTGTCTCCTTGGCAGTCAATCGGTTGTGATTTGATTGGATCTGTATCACCTCATGGTCATTCACTTGTCCTCCGGTCTCATTGTCCACCACATATAAATCAGTGTAAATATCGTTCAGGTATTCCCGATGACCTGTCTGTGAATTACCAACCAATATCTGCTTGTAGTCCTGTTTTAATTTGTTCTTCAGTCTGAGGCTGGAATCTTTGAAATCACGAAGAGCATCTTGACTGTTGTCTGCAGTTGAGCCTTTTAAGAAAGATGTAAAAAGACAGTGACTAAGTGATTTTTTTTTTCATAAATTCATAAATCCTTTACATAAATTATAACCTGGTTTGCAGTTCTCATAAAAAAATAACTGTGATAAAATCTGTTTTTACTATATTCAAATAAATCACTCTCTTACTGCAATAGTGTTTACATGCACATCTTACATTTATAATGCTGAAATTGACAACATAAAGTGTGTGGGATTACAAATTTAAGAATCTGTTTAAGATCTGCTGATCCTTTGTCCTGACATAACATCACATTAAAAACAGGGGTTAAGTACATTGTATTTAGCATTTTAAAGTATAGATAATTACATCAGATGAGTAATTCTGTTAAGCAAAGTTTCCAGCAAGTTCATGTTCTCTATTCTAAGTCTTATAAACCAGATTACTGACACTGTCACCTTTTGTCTTTAATGGCTCTTGGAGCCCCTGTGTGTGTGGATGGCCCCTGTGTGTGTGGATGGATTTTGGAAGAAAGACTCACAAGTCTGGGACCGCAGTCAGTCAGCAATAAACTGTTCCTTCATAGTAATATGGAGTAAGCAAAGCAAGGCCCAGTGATCAAATTCATTCTACGTTATTTTATTTTATTTTTTTTTAGTAGGCTATTTTTTTTTTTTCCCAATAGCTTGTTAAGCAAACTATAATGTAAAAATCTGTAAGTCTTTTTTCGAAGCATTCTATTTATTTTATTTATTTCATTTTGTATTTAATTTGTTAAAATTGTATAGCCTATTTTCAAAGTTCTCTGTGTTAGGGTTACTTATTTACAAGTTACTCGTTTTGGTGAATGCAGTAGCCTAAAAATTGCGGTGCCACTAGTTGCGGTTTTGTTTTAACAGTTAGGCCTAATGTTTTATAACCCTAATAAAAAAAAAAATATAGGCCTACCCAATATTTTTGTCATGTGTGGTGCTTTTGTTTAACATTGGTTACTTCATCTTATTTAAACGCAATCATGTTTAAAGTCTGTTATTCTGGATGTGAACATTGCAGCGTGGGTGGGAGTGGTACACACAGTGGAACACAGGTTGCGGGAGCAGGCAGTCCTGGACATACATTCAGCGGTAGCGGGTGGGTGCGGGTTTAAGAAAACAGTCCCGCGCAGAGCTTCACCCTGAGTTGCATAGAGGATTCCTCTCTATACAGTTGCCCCTTTTTCACCAGAAATACCCCTGTAGCAGTGGAGAGGCAGCAGAGGTCCTAGGGTTGTATGACCAAATTGAGGTCCTCAGAATTTTGTTGGTGGTGCCAGTGTCCTCATGTGAAGCTGAGAGCAGCTTCAGTGCTTTGCAGAGACTGAAGACATGGCTAAGGGTCACTATGGGCCAAGACAGACTCAACAACCTGTTAGTCTGAAATGTGCACAAAGACAGGCTGGACAGCCTTAACATAAACATATGACAAGAGTTTGTAAGGCCCAGTGATACCAGGAAAAATAGATTTGGTACTTTTGTTTAGTGCCTGTCCCGTCATGTAAGTTTGCTTTAAATTACAGTTTGTTTGTTTTTTACTACACATAAAGCAGTGACTATAACATAATAACCTAAAATTGCAATTTGTTACAGTACATTTTATTTCTTTTGTATAAGGATACTTTTTCACAATAATAGTCATTGTTTAAATTTAAGTTCAAATTTTATCGTATTTTGGTGACTTGGTTGTAAACATCTTCAAAAATATTGTAATAAATAAATTGTTTTGAATAAGAATATTTTGGTCAGTTTAGTCAGTTTTTTCACTGAGCCAAAGAGAAACATTGAGAATAAGCATAATGGCACAGTCTCTATGCTACACTAATAATAGTAGTAAGGCTTTCCCCTGTGTACATATATCATTGTAAGTAAATTATTTGTGTCCCCTTCAAAACTTGCTCTTGAGGAATTTTATGTTTGTTGTCCCCCCATCTGTTAGGGTGTACTCGGGGGTGTAAATTTCATCTAAGTGATTGTTTTTCATAAATTCATAATACAACCTATATTTAAATTCTAACTTGGTCTACAGTTTGTATATAAAAAAAAAACACTGATAAAAACTGCTTTTACTATATTCAAATAAATCACTTTCTCACTGAAATAGTGTTTACATGCACATCTTACATTTATTATGCTGAAATTGACAGCATACAGTGTGTGGGATTACAAAGAATCTTAAGAACCTGTTTAACATTTGCTGATCCTACGTCCTGACCTAACATCACATGAAAAACGAGGGTTAAGTACATTGTATTTGGTATTTTAAGGTAAAGATGATGACATCAGATGAATAATTCTGTTAAGCAAAGTTTCCATCGACTTCCTGTTCTCTTTATTCTAAGTCTTATAAACCACTCTCACCTTTTGTCTTTAATGGCTATTGGAGCCCCTGTGCCATTCTTTGAATAGTTATGATGGGGCGGGATCCTATATCTGAATATTTAATTTACATGCTTTGTTTAAGGTCGTCTACCAAGTGCTTTGTCTCCATCTCTAGGCACTGGCCCTAAAATGTATATAAAATACAATGTATCACTGCTTTAGTTGGACTTGATGACTGCAGCTACCAACAGCATGTGTTCTCAATAAAGAATCCTGCTAAAGATACAATAGAAAATCCTATAGAACGTTCCTATAGGAAATCATCATACCCATTTGAAATAGTTACTTTGTACAGCTTGAAATTAAAAATAATAATAATAATAATTTTCTAGCTTTATTTACAAATTTTGCCTAGCAACAGTTCTGAAAACTAATATACTGAACTAGAATAACAGGGTTGGAAAAGTCATCAGTCCCTTGATTTAATACTTTGTAGAGCCAAATGTTGCTTAAATTACAGCCATTCATCTTTATGGAAATGTCTGTACTTGCTTTGCACACCTAGATTGGGGAATATTTGCTTAAGCCATGTGTTGTTCATTTGGCTGTATGTTTAGGGTTCCACTCCACTTTTAGACAACCACTCGCAAACTTTTCTAAACACTTCCCCTCGGGGGAACCCCTGCTGCCATTTTGAAGTGCATTCCACTTCATGAAGTGGACAAGGGAAGTTGGAGAGAGAGAGATAGAGATAGACAGACAGAGATGTCAGTCGTTCGCAAGTCACCTCATTATCCGTTAATGTGGCCACACCCACGGAGCGCACGCACTATTCAATCACAAATACAATACTTTTTGTGCAGCTTTTTTACCCTTTGTCTGGATCATGTATCAATCTGCCAAAGTCAGGTGAACTATTGAAATTTCGAAACACTTATGATGTAACAGGCCTTGTTTATTGAAAATCAAGACTTTGGTGCTCCGAACCACTGATTCAAAACAAAAGATTTGTAAAGCTTTGAAGCAGTGTTTTGAAATTGGCCATCACTAGTTGAAAAGTCGATATTTTTTCTTGTCGCTGTATAATATTTCATCAAAAGTATATTAATTTGTGTTCCGAAAATGAACAAAGGCCTTAAGGGTGTGGAACAACATGAGGGTGAGTAATTGATGACAGAATTTTGGGGTGAATTAACCCTTTAACTGAAGAGCATGATATCTTCATTATGTTGAGAATTAATCACATAAAATTGTATAATATATTCATTTCAAGAGCTCAGTGCATTCCATTTAAACCTTATGCACAAGTTCCACCAGTAGTGGGCACTCATATAATGTAAGCAATGATGCACATCCGAGTCCACGAGACAGAGGGATGTTAGAAAGTGAAGGGCTAAAAATTGGAGTGGAACGGAGCCTAGTACAGTGATTCTCAAACCCACCAGCCATGCACATTTTGAATGTCTACCTCATCTATAACACCTGATTCAATTCATGAGCTTATTAGTAGAGGCTGCAAGACCTGAAATGGGAGCAGGGATGCAAACAGGTAAGGAGAAAAAAAAGGTGAGAACATTGTGCTGGGCGGGGGCATGCTGCACACGTAATTTTTTTTTAAAGTTATTTGCTTTACATGCTCATTTGTACTAGTTACTTACATGGTAATACAAAATAAATGTAAAAATCCCTTAAATGTTCAAAACTGTAATTTTTCTTGCAAAAAATTAACATATTGTTGCAACATTTGACAAAATCTCATGTTATAAATAACAAAATGCTATGCAGGATACCCTTGTAAGACCCCTACCCCCCATAAAACACTTGGATCTTTGCATCTATGAGGGAGACAAAATGTGCAGGGCTGGTGGTACTCCAAATAAAATCAACTTACATGATCATTATAAAGATTTTTAAATGACAAAACACATTCACTTACACATATTTGAGAATCGGAATATCAGATAGTTCATGTTTTTGCGGCACAAATCAGCACAAATTAAATGGCATAGTTTTGGAGATTTGGTTTTATGGGGTTTATTGGACTCTGATCAACTTCAGGTCATGCTGAGCAAAATTATTAAAAGCTTTTTATTTAAAAATTGACATCTAGCACACCAAATAAGACTGTTTTAGGGTTAAGGTTATCAAAATGATGTGTCTTGATAAGTTGCTTGTAGAAGTTTTAATGGTTTTAGACCATTCTAATCCATTTAAGCATTTGTAAACTCATAATTAGACACTCTTTTGTAAATGTACTTGTATAAGATCTCTGCAGCTGCTCTGCTTGGCCCTATATTTGTTGCTTGCTGTTATGTTTTCTCTGGTTTCCATGTACAGGCAGTGATTGTTATATTTACCACATTTCTCTTTAGAAGGAGCTCCAACGGGGGCAGATGTCATCGTATTTTCTTTAGCCTGATCTGTGTGTGAGAGAGAGTGGATCACTCACTGGGAAACATTAATCACACAAACACATCAGCAGAGGAACGTTTAAGTCAAACCATCACAATGGTAAACTGTCAATCATGTTACAGTCATAGTGAATTAATCGTTACCTTGCTTGTGTTTGTTCTCCAGCTGCTCAGCCAGATTATTCTGGTTCATCTTCCTTAGGATCTCCACTGTGTTCTTCACAGCTTCTTCTGGTCCAAAACGTGCTACCATCTTATCCACTGTGTCTAAGATATCTGCTTTCTCCACATCAGACATTGATATAGACTTATGATCATTCTTTAAGTGCCACCGAAACTTCTTCAGTTCAGCTTCTAGCAGTTCATTCAGTGATTTCTCAAGCAGATCTTGAACAGATGCCATTGTCCTTTCACTGACTCACAGCTGCAGGAAAAAAAAGAAAAAGATCTGAAGTAGTTCTCAACCTTAACTTGTGGACCTAAATGCTCAAATGTTATTTGGATTATGAAATGAAGCTGTGATTGGATCAGGATTATCAGAGTAAACTCATCCAAACTCATCTGTTAAAGAGGTCTCAGCTCAGAATACCCCACAGATGCTGTAAATGCCCTGATGGAATTATTAATGAATCATAACTAACATTTATTTTTCTTATAGGAATAACCTTAGCTTTAGAAACATAAATGTCCCCAACACTTTGGCCTAAGTCAGTGTGTCTGAATCATGTCCAAAAATAACAAGAGTGGAAATGAAACTAGTCTCAAACCACTCAAGACTGCAAGACTCAACGATTTGTCAATGCTGTTTGAGTCAATGTGAAATGGATACATGACACCTTTAAATCTATATGTCACTATTTTATAAAATAATACTAACCATGAATAATGATGTAGATTTTTCTATTCCTCCACTGAACTGGCGTCTTGAGCAGTTGTTGTTCTGAAACCCCTCTCAATTCTGTATTTTCATAAAGAACTGTGGAGGAGGAAGCTTTCATCAGAACTTAAACCTGTTAAAACAGAACCATTGCAGAAAAACAAAACCAGTTTATCAAGAAACAAAAGACATGGGAGTGAAACTGTGTGGAGAGACAAAATGACAGACTGAGGATAAACAATGATATACTAAAAACTAAAAAGATTTTTTCTTTGTATAGATGACAATGTTGACAAAAAGATCCCTGTTCACAAAGATCCATAAAAACGACTAAAAACATTATTATTCACAGCAGCTCAGTAGTTGGCGATGTCACGTTGTAAAGAAAGACTGCGCACATATGCATTCTTTTACCGAGCACTTGTGCCAAAATCACGTCTAAACACGATATGTGCATGTGCATGCCGTCACAGATCCGTGTTTTTGTAGTTTACACGGAGATGATACCAAACAAGCCATTTGTAATTCCTGAAGTCACTGAGCTTTAGATGTTTCAGCACAGATTGTGTCAATTAATTATAAATTATTATTATTTAGTCTTTCTTTTCCAATCTTACATTTCAGTGAGTGCATTTATGGACATTTTATTTTTGCAATAGGAGTTTCTGCCTCAGAGTTCAGAGCACATGATAAGAAATACTGTTTGAGCCTCACTAATAAACAGTAAAATGACCATGTGACAGCAATATCAGAATGTGCAGCTTTCTGTAATTCATTTACAAATACACACTTGATCGGATGTTTGATTGTGACATGAGGAGGTTTAAATAAAATCTTCAATTTCTTAAGCACAGCATTAAAATCTCAGAAGTGACTAATGACACATAACACAACAAACATTCATGAACATAACTACAAGAAAGATGAAACACTTACATCAAATAATGTTTGTCGATCTTTCTCTGTCGTGTTGAACAGCAGCTCTGAAATTCCTTCTACCAGGACAAGACGTGAGAATGAGAAGAACGACAGTCAGACATGTCAACACACGTAATCAGGTTCATTCTCAGGAAACAGTGCTAAACTTTTACTAGAAGTAGTTTTACAAGTTTGTGAATGTGTTTTAGACATTAAATGTGTATCGGTGTATGTTTCCATTGTTTGTGTTTCAATTTGAAATGAAATAAGCTTAAATAAGAAAACTGTTCCCTTGTTCATATTTTCAGAAAATAAATAAAAATGAAGAAAAAAAAAAAAGTTAAATGGTTAGTTCACCCAAAAATGAATTTTGTCATTAATAACTCACCCTCATGACGTTCCACACCTGCAAGACCTTTTGTTCATCTTCACAACACAAATTAAGATTTTTTTTTTTTTTTTTGGGTGAAATCCAAGGGGTTTTTTGTCCCATAGAAAGCAATCAAATTACCACATTCAAGATCCAGAGAAGTACTAAAGACATTGCTAAAATATATATGAATACAGTGGTTCAATCGTAATGTTATGAAGTGCCAAGTCCAAAAACAAAAATAATGACTTCATTCAACAATTTTTCCTCTTCCTAATTAGTCTCCTATGCAGTTTGATGCAGTGAATGCAGTGCAGCGCTTCCATGTTCTACGCCAGAACACACACTCAGCATTGGCTCACATGAACAGCGTCGGCCAATACTGAGTCTGCGTTCGGACGTACACACAGAAACTCTGCACTGCATATTACAGTAGTTTATATTACATCTGAAAATTGCCTTAGTGTGCCTCTGTTTGGTTTTGTTCAAAAACAGTTTTTTGAACAAAACCAAACTCTGGTCAGAGTTCCTCTCGTAGGTGACAGTGTACAACCGCTTCATCCTGATTTGATGTTTTTTCAAGAAATAGTTATGCTTACATTGTGAATATTTGTAAGTGTAACATTGTCTGCAAACGCTCTGTCCCAGATCTCTATGCCTGCGTCTCAATGTTCATACTATCCATCCTAAATAGTATGTGACATTAGTAATTTTCAATACTATTTAGGGCGGATAGGGTGGATAGTATGCACAGAGTATGCTCATTATTATATTCTGTCCAGTATTTAATAAATTAAATTAATATAAATGCGATTTGTCAACTAATGGCTTAAATGAATTACGTTTCTGGAGGTGCTGACAATGCTGTTTATCGCAGTAGATAGGACATTCGAACCAGAAAGACGCTTACATTTGACTAAAAGGTTTTTGTCTTTATGCTCAACTAAAGTGAAATAATGAGCATATTTCCACTTTGAGAATCTCGTCTTGTTCTCGCCTTGACTCGCTATGACTGCCGCACATACTTGAATAAATGGAAACATGCCCACAGTGCATCTTCGTGTTTACAGTGGTTGGCATCCACCAATCCTACAAACATCTCTGCTGTAAACAGGTTAGGCTGTAGGCTACACTTCAGCCAAAATTAATTAATTAAAAAAGTAACGCACAACGCACCATATGGTAACGGTAACGGAGTTAATTTATTTAAAAAGTAATGCGTTACATTATTAGTTACTGTCAAAAGTAACTGCGTTACTAGTAATGCGTTACTGCCCAACACTGATCTTTACAATGTTACTTGAGTTTATTGAATATTTTTATATGCCTACTAGGCTCAAACAAAGTTGAGGACTCCAAAAAGGCTGCCTAAAAGTAATATAAGAAAACATGGGAATTTATATATAAAATATATTTATATACAAAATTAAACATAAGGTAGATGTAAATAAATATTTTAATTTTATTTAATTTATTTTTTAGACAGTATTTCAAGATATGTTGGAATAAACTTGCAAATGAGGACAGGGTTGACATCAAGTGGCAGCCTTGAAAGATAACCCACACTTTCCAAAAGGATGCTACTAGTTGTGGGAACTTCATGATGCAGGTGATTCTTAGAATAGATTTAATAACATGTACTGTATTTTTGCTGTGTAAGACACTGTACATGTGTTCTTATGCCATCCATACAGATGGCCACAGCTGTTTAACAGTGACTCATCAAAACATAATGCGACCTTTCGTGTTCTTCAAGATAGCGTGGAAGGCCATAAAGCGACCTTTCCTCAGACCGAGTTAGCATCTGGGATCGAGAAGAGTCAGGGAATGGTCACTGGATCCTTCAGGAGATCCAGACACAATGAACATACAATCAGTATGTGAATTCATCCATTGAGACTTGCACTCTTGTAGAATATTTTTCACACAATTACATTTTTTTTACTTGTATATTTTTCTAGCACAAACAAAATTCCATAACTACAACTGCTTGAATCTGCTGCAAATGCAATATAGGCAATTTATAGCATGTCTGTCATCCAACGTCACTGCAAATATGAGTGCAAATGTGCAAGCGTTTCATATTAACCTAGTCTAAGAATAGTAAATTATCTCAATCCCATGTGCCCTGCAGTGTTCCACTAAATCACAACATGCGCTTCCAGACCTCTTATTTTACTTGGTTAGTTTCACTCAATTCCTGGATACGTATAGGATCGAAATTTAAATAAATAAAAAATTGTTGAAAATTGTGGTTTAGGCCTTAGATATATATTGTTAGCCTTTCTATATAATTGAGACTGTGATATTATGTCCCAGTAATCAGCCCTATATTAAAACAAGAATTAAAATGTTGTTTTTTCTTTACTTAAAGGGTTAGTTCACCCAAAAATTTAAAAAATTCTGTTATTTATTACTCACCCTCATGTCGTTCCACACCCGTAAGACCTTCGTTGATCTTTGGAACACAAATTAAGATATTTTAGTTGAAATCCGATGGCTCAGTGAGGCCTTCATAGGGAGCAATGACATTTCCTCTCTCAAGATCCATTAATGTACTAAAAACATATTTAAACCAGTTCATGTGAGTACAGTGGTTCAATATTAATATTATAAAGCGACGAGAATATTTTTGACATGAGGGTGAGTAATAAATGACAGAATTTTCATTTTTGGGTGACCTAACCCTTTAATAATAATAATAATAATAATAATAATAAAAACTTGCACAGTGCTAACAGTTTTCCACAACAGCTCAACACAGTTGAGTCCTTTGATGTTTAGATTATCACTAATTGACCCTTCACTAAACCCACGCCCGAAAAGTAGGACACAGGTCAATCGTGGTTTAGCAACCGTAACTAGGCGCGGGAGGTCTGTCAAGCTTTCGAGTGAGGGAAACATGCCGAAGCGTTATCCGTATGGATTGTGTAAATCCGATACCCGGTATCCTAAAAGTTTGGATGGGGTGGTGGAATTTTTTCCCTTCCTGAAACCTAAAACCCAAGGGGAGAAATGCCGGACGTGGATCAGATCGAACTAAATGTCGACAGGATTATCAAAAACACCTTTGTTTGCTCCAAGATAAGAGCATGCTAATGTTAGCTAAGGATTTGCTTGGAAATAATGCCGGTTCTTTGTTGGTGGTTCACTGTCCTGCAATGTCCTGCACTGCCCTGTACTTACAAGTTGAGTGAATTTCATATAAAGTACACAATAAAGAATATCTACTTTAATACTGCCTCATCTCATTCATTTACCTGATGACTCAAACCACTTCCTAGTGTTTATCTCTCTCCTCCTACAGTTATGTCAACAGGGGGTCTGTTTACCAGCTGATGGGTGCTCCTGTCTGGCTTTTTAATAAAGCAATATTCTCCGCAGTATTGTTTTATTTTCATCAGGCTACTGATTTAATTGACATTATTGTTTATTATTTCTATTCTCCTTAAATGTAGTCTTACCAACTTTTTAAAACTCTTTACTGCTAATATTGTCCAATACTGCTAATATTGTCCAATACTGTCCACTTTGGACAAAAACATCTGCCAAATCCCATTACTATAACCCTAAACATTATTTTCAATGTACCTGCTTCCTGCATACCGACAGTCGATTGATCGCCGCATACGGTTTTCATTGGCTTTAGCCACAACTACCGATGATATTGGCACTGCCCTTATTTTGTTACCCCTTGGCTTGTACCACTGCTGTGGTAGAAAATGAGTCAAGAATTGACTGTAAAGATATTTTTAATGTTGTGTCCGTCATAATACCAGTCAATTTTTGACATCTTTATATTGCAAGTGTCTCAAAATAATTGTGTGAACAAAACACACGAAGAAGGAAAATGAACTGGAGCAATCTTTAGTAGTAAACTTGGAGAATAACAACAAACAAAACACGACCAAACATTATTTCAAATGAGAACAAACTGAAAATGCGAACATATATAAGCACATGGCAAACAAAGAGAACTGATGAGATGATTAACAAGACACAGGTGAGTATAGACAACTCAGAAAAACTAGGTCACAGGGAAAAGTAGTTTAAATGATGGACAAACATGACAGAATAATAATAAAAAAACACACAATGAAACCTGAATGAACACAGAACATACATGTGACAGTAAGCTAGCAGTCACACCATTGTGTTAGCGATTGATTTTTGTCTTTGATTTTGAAAATTGCTTTATCTGTCTTGGTTTAAAATAGTCCTAGACTTAGTCTAGTCCAGAGTTTAATAAGCTGATTTCCTGGAGGAAGACTAGAGCTACTCCAGGACTAAACTGAGGCTTAAATTAAACCTACCAGGAAGCAGGTTTAACTTCAGATTAACGCTGTGTTTCAAAGAAGACACATGCATTACTTGGATATATATCGATATTGATATACACTGTATGTATGTATGTATGTATAATATATATATATATATATATATATATATATATATATATATATAGTTGTGGCCAGAATTATTAGCCCCCTTGATAAATATGATCAAAGATGACTCTAAAAGTAAATCTGCATTGTTTATCCTTTTGATCTTTAATTTATAAAATTAGCAAAAATCTAACCTTTCATTGAAGGAAAAGAATTGAAAGTGGGGGGGAAATAACATTATGAAATAAATGTTTTTCTCCAAAACACATTGGCCACAATTATTAGCACCCTTTTATTCAATACTTTTTGCAACCTCCTTTTGCCAAGATAACAGCTCTGAGTCTTCTTCTATAATGCCTGATGAGTTTGGAGAACACCTGACAAGAGATCAGAGACCATTCCTTCATGCAGAATCTCTCCAGATCCTTCAGATTCCCAGCTCCATGCTGGTGCTTCTTCTCTTCAGTTCACTCCACTCATTTTCTTTAGGGTTCAGGTCAGGGGACTGGGATGGCCATGGCAGAAGCTTCATTTTGTGTTCAGTGACACATTTTTGTGCTGGTTTTGATGTTTGTTTTGGATCACTGTCCCAACGAATGATCCAACCACAGCCCATTATAAGATTTCTAGCAGAAGTGGTCAGGTTTTGATTTTTTATCTGTTGGTATTTGATAGAATCCATGATACCATGTATCTGAACAAGATGTCCAGGACCTCCAGCACAAAAACAGGCCCACAACATTAAAGATCCAGCAGTATATTTAACCATGGGCATGGGGCACTTTTTATCCATGTGTGCACCAAACCCATCTGGTGAGTTTGCTGCCAAAAAGCTAATTTTTAAGGGTCATCTAACCATAGAAGCTGGTCCCGTTTGAAGTTCCAGTCTTGTCTGACAACTGAATATGCTGGAGATTGTTTCTGGATGAGAGCAGAGAATTTTTCTTGAAACCCTCCCGAACAACTTGTGGGGATGTAGGTGCTTTTGATGATTTTTTTTTAGGCTTTCTGAGACTCAAGACTCAACTAATCTCTGCAATTCTCCAGCTACGATCCTTGGAGAGTCTTTGGCCACTCAAACTCTCCTCCTCACTTCACATTAGGATGGTTTAGACACACGTCCTCTTTCAGTCAGATTTGTAACATCTTTAGTTAATTGGAACTTCTCAATTATTGCCTTGATAGTGGAAATGGGGATTTTCAGTGCTTTAGCTATTTTCTTACATCCACTTTCTATTTTGTGAAGCTCGACAATCATTTGCTACACATCAGAACTATATTCTTTGTTTTTTCTCATTGTGATGAATGATTACAGGAATTTGGCCTTTGTGTTTCCTCATGTTTATACTCCTGTGGAACAGGAAGTCATGGCTGGACAATTTCATGTTTATGATCACCCTGGTGTGCTAAAAAATGTAAATATGAATGGGAATATACTTCAGAGATACTTTACTCATAAAAAATTCTAGGGGTGCTAATAAATGTGGGCAACGTGTTTTGGAGAAAAACATTTATTTCTTAATGTTATTTTCCCCCCACTTTCAATTCTTTTCCTTCAATGAAAGGTTAGATTTTTGCTAATTTTATGAATTAAAGATCAAAAGGATAAACAATGCAGATTTACTTTTAGAGTCATCTTTGATCATATTTATGAAGGGGGCCAATAATTCTGGCCACAACTGTATATATATATCAGTGGCGTGCGGTCCATATAAGCTGCGAATGCTCTGCATACCCAAGCCATTCGCGGAATCGGCAAATAATATTAAAATTACTATTTACTACTAATTACTATGAAATCCCTTGTTTGATGTGTACCATAAAGCCTACATGATTGGTAATGCGTATGCAATTGTCTGTAAGTTATTTATTTGCCAAACGACCGTGATTTTCTTTAAGTCTGCCAGTTACGGAGACTTCCGGGTAAGCTGATCTACTGCAGCTTTTGCGGCTTCGCGCTTTCGTTATGGAGCGTCATCATTGTCCCGCGTTCTCATTAGTTTGTTGGTCTACGCGAGTTTACATGGGAAAGATAAGCTGTGATCGAATCGCTCACCCAAGACGAAAAATTAACTGCTGCCAGATCTCGATCAACGAAAATCACATTTTATTTGATAAAACTAAAACTTGATACAAAACTAACTAGACTAAACCAAATGGGAAAAATCATAACTTACACTATTTTCATAGTATTTAATGTTCTCCATAGGGAAATTAGCCTAATTTTTGTATGAAAACTGAAAACAAAATAAATTGTTTAAGACAGTCCTACTGTAACTATCAGAGGATGTTAATCAATAGTCTGTGCTTTTGTTAAGTCATCAGTTTGCATTTAAACTTTTTTAAATTCAAATTTCAATTTTTTTTAAAGAATACTGATATTTTTTTAGCCTACCTATTTTATTATAATTACATTCTACTTTTTATTTATAATATATTGCTATTACTAATTATATTATAGGCTTACTTATTTTTAATTATTAATTTAAAAAGTACTTATTTAAAAATGTATTTGTCATGTCTGATTTAGATCTGTGTCCTAAACTGATACGATTAAAGGTGAAGAATGTTGTTTGTGTGACACTAGCGGAACCTAGCGGATTACAAAAATACAGCATATTTTGCAAACGCACCTTTCGCATGTTGCGCCTCCGTCGACTCAAACATCACAGAAGCTCTTACAGGTGCTTGTGAAGGCACGTCTCCACAGGTAAATGTAGGCCACTCTCAATAAAACATTAGAAGTACTTTTCGCCGTGTTACATGTGTCATGAGCAACTGAGTAAACTAATACTGTCTAGAGCAGGGGTGTTAAACTCATTTTAAGTTGATGGCCGGATTAGAAAAAAATTAACAATGTGCGGCAGAATGACCATTTTTTCTTTTTAAACTTATTGCGTTTATAGTTGCATTAATATTAACCATATAAACAACAAATTAATTTGTGGAGAAACTAGTACATGCTCTTTAAAACTGCATTTGTTTTTACAGCAAAACGTCTATTAGATTTATTTAAATAATGCTTTATTTAATATTTTTATTAGCACCAATTTTTATTTTTCATGGCCAATTCCAATTTTTAGATTTTTTTTTATTTTTTTTAAAGCAAATGTATTTGTTGTTAAAGTTTTCACAGGCCAAACTGGCCTTGTAACAAAAATGTGTAGCTCTTTGATATTAGAGGCAATCTCTGCATTTTCATCACAATCCCAACAAAGATGTTATGCACATAAGCAGTTTTTTTTTTTTAAATTACTGTATAATTTCAAGATTAACAGCAAGAACAGCATGGTCTAATTTTAGCTTTGTGAAATTATGCTTCATAAGACATCTGCACAATCAGCAGACAGACTGAATGAAAATGCAAATTTAATCTCTGACAGTAGGTGGCGCTTGTGGAACAGCAGTGATATAGCGTTTCCTTGGTTACTGCTATATACTTCATACGGAGATAAAAGGAAATGCCATCAAAACTTTTCTGAAGACAGTTCCCTTCAGAGATACATTCATATAAAGCTTAATTCAATATTTATATTATTCTTCCTATATTTTGTGAACAGTGAGCTTGTGCATGGTGCAGTATTTTATGCTGGCGCGTCTGTTCTCCTCTTTGTGTCCATATTTAATGTGTATCTGTGTTAACGTCCTGTTTACATACTTCATAAATATTTCCATAATTTAAATTTTGGGAAATTATTACAAGGCAGTTTGTTTGCAAGCCCGGAATCAAGATTGACCAAAATAAATCTAAAATCGTTTGGATTTATGGCCAATGTAACCTATACTGCATCTCTATTTTTCTTTTTTTTCTTTTTTTATTACAATTCAAATCACCCAAGATTGGACAGCTTTGCGGGCCGTATGTTTGACACCCCTGGTCTAGAGAGAACGTTTAACTATAAACCTACTCAGTGTAACTGCATCGGCCACATTTTTTACATGACGCACCACCCAGCATACCCGGTTAAAAAAGTCACCACTCGCCATTGATATATATATATATATATATATATATATATATATAAAATATGACATATGCAAGATGGTAGTCAGAAACGGTAGTGCAAATAAGTAAAAATGACAGTAGTGCAAGTGAACGGTAGTGCAAATAAACATATTTATGAAATAGACATTCTCAACTATATTTCTTGAATATAAAAGAAAAAAATAAACAGTAAAAATACAGAAATAATACACATCTATGTATTGGTGTGGCCAAGAAGTGGCAGAGCAGCACCCATTTGCGTGCGTCTCAATCAGCTCCCTAGTTCACTAGTCAGGGCACTGATCAGGGAGTCGGCCATATTCATTTACACGGTATACTGATACATAACCTAGGGAGCTGTTTGAGACACAGGAGCTGTGTCTGAAACCGCTCCCTATCCACTATATAGTCCACTATATCGGGTGTCGACCATTTTGTAGTGGTGTCCGAATTCTGAGTGAACGACTTCATTCCCTACATTCGTTCACTACTTTATACCCACAATTCTCTCTGATTTCGAGTGTACATTCCATGTACACTTGCTGAAGCACTATTTCCCAAAATCCAATTTTTTTAACCTTTTTTTTTTTATTTTTTTTTATTAATCACTACTTGAATAAAACCTACTAAAATGTAGGGGGACATTATTATATAGATGAATTAAAAAATGAAATTATATTAATAAAAATATTATTTTTATTATTAAAATATTATGTAGGCGTTAAATCAATTTAATGTGTTTTACTAACAGCAATGTGTTTTAATAATTTGTGGCGCTGTTAACTCATTAAACTTTAAAAGATGATAATTTAGTGGATGATTTAAAAAAAAAATCGTTAATCATAGGTAGCGTATTCAAATCATAACGGTCGCCTGAGGGCGCTCAAAGACCACTTAGAGTTTCTAACAACTTTATTAAAAAGGATAAATACATGAAATTATGTACACTTGTTAATGTGTTTATTTTTGTTTGCAGTATTTTATAGTATTAAATGATTATGAACACATTAAGCATGACAAAAAAATTATACAATCGATTAAACTACAAAGCTGGCACAGAGGCATGTATGATTACAAAATGAATTCATTATGATTGTTATCGTTATTAACATTGTTTTATAATGTAAATAACATGTAGGATAAAATAGTTTTATCGCGTATCGAGCCGTTTCTGAGATAGATATCTCCGACGCACAGTGTATACGTCAGCGTCCGAATTCACTTACTTCATTTCGTTCACTCCATACAGATATAGTGCACTCAAATGCCATACACTATATAGGGATTAGTGAATGAGTGAACGAGTGAGCGGTTTCGGACACAGCTAGGGATAGTTTGTAGGGTTCTTCCTCGTCTACTTACTTTCTCTTCGTCGTCTTGGTATCAATGTGTGCCGTTTTGCGCTTGAGCGCCACCAAGTCGTGTTTTACTGTAACTTCAGCAGCTCCAGGCACGTGAACAAAAGCGCCAATCTCATTGGTCGGCCAGTTTTTAACGCGGCGCGTCAAACTAAAAAAACGAACCCGAGGCGTTTTTTAAAAAATTATGCTTTTACGCCTCGCGTTTTTCGCGTCAGTGTGCACACTCACATTGGTGCCCATTGTTTAGTCACGAGGTGTTAAACGTCGGTGAAAATCGCGCGCGATATTCGTCCCGGTGTGAACAGGCCTTTTTTTCTGCTGCCATTGTTTCCTTGGATTTGCTTCTCAGTTTCATGCAATTTTAAAGGGGTGTGGTTCAGTGTTTTTTTTCTAGGCTTGATTGTGTTTTGGGGGCACAGTTTAACATTTCTTAATGCTTTGTTTTTTTGAAAACGCTGTATTTTTCATATATTTTACCTTTATTCTACACCTCTGTTTCCACTGTCATATGAACGCACGTCCTGATATTGCTGAGTTAGATCATGCGTTCCTGGGTCAACATATTTTGTTGATCCTGGAACAACATTCTAGTCTGAAAATTTAGTCTTATCCCTATTCCTACCCCTAAACCTAACCCTAACCATAAGTTATCCCAAAAATCAGAGGGAAATGATAGATGAATAACACTGATGTAGAAGCACCAATTCATGATTTTAAGCCTAAACTTGACATAATCTGTAAACTTGTCCCTCAAATCTGATTTGTTGATTTGAATGTTGTTCCAGGATCAACAAAAATGTTGACCCAGGAACATGTTGAACTCAGCAATATCAGGTTATGCCATATGAACGACTCGTTTGACTTCCTGCTTCTATGAAGCCACTCCCTCCGAAATACACAATGTGCTCAGATTGGTTAGCAGGTTGGTAGCTGGCCCAGTGTATCGTGATTCACTGAAGCGTCCGGAAACGCCACACCCCTTACCATTCGTAGTTGGCGCTTCAGAGGAAATGTAATAATAATAGCGCCTATATTGCTGTATCAAATTGAGCCGAATCAGACCCAGATGAAGAGAGTAAAGCAGAACCTCTGCAATCGTGGCTTTTAAAGGATGTTTATGAATGGTATTTAATTTAGTATTTGTGTCAAAGTGTTTAGATGCTGTCACTGATGTTTGTTAGCTTTCAATGTACGGTTTTATCCTGATTAAAGCTTTACTGTAGCCGAATACATGACTGAGTAGTCACATTTTTGTAAAGGTATTTAATGTATAGCATGAACAACTGTTTGTCTATGAACATAGACGTTTGTTGGTGTTTGTTGCACTAGAACTTAGCTAACTGGCTAGCAAAAACGAGTTGCTCTTTGTATATGTCCTTGATTTATTAAAAATAGCAACAGAACTAACGTTATATGTTTAAAAGACATGTACAAACAATAAAACATACTTACAGTTTGAAGCAAATAAACAGCAGCTTCTGTTTTTAAAGTGGGAACTGCTTCATCTTTCAGTAAAAGCCTTTGTGTAAATCCAGCCTTGAACTCGTGTAGATTCTGGAAGCTTCTTCAGCGCCACATCCAGTGTATTAAATATCACAGATTATTATGGGTTCTGTTATCTTTTGATGCGTCGCATCGCTCGCGTCCGGTGTACACAACTCTTCCACTTCCATTATGCTGCGCCACATGGCCTCGCCCACTTTGTTGCGTGTTCCCGGGGGCGTGTTTATGTTAATAGCAAGGGTTTATGATGTCACCAACCCGGAAAGAAGCTCGTTGTAGTCCAATCCGCCTGTTTTTGTAGGCAATAAACTGCCATAACTTTAAAAGACAATATCTGCGTGTGCGTTTGAACTTTCAGCGCTGTAACTTTGTAGATACTGTTTGTGCTCAACCAGCAACATTACACACTAACTAAAGTTAAAAAAGTTTTACAGGCAACCTCTTTCATGCTAATTCAGATTAGCACAGTTGGTTTTAAATTAATCTATTTTAATTCAAGACTCCATAGTCCAGGTTTTAGTAATCTGTACTTAATCTGTGTTTCAGAAAGCCATTTTTAAGCCATGATTAACTATTCTAGATTAAGGCCTGTCTTAATTTAAACCCTGTCCAGGAAACCGCCCCTATAATTTGTGCTTCTCTTGATAGATTGCATTGGTCATTATGGAAATGATCCAGCTGCATCTGTATTCTTTAATGTGCGCCTCATCAGTAGATCACACACAGAACTTTCCACTCCCATTGGCACTTTTTTTTGTTGTTGTTGGACTTGCGCTCTCATGCTAATTTGCCCTGTTTAGTAAATCTGGCCCTTAATCTGATAACTGCCCCAGTCATCATTGAGATATTTCACCTCATCTAACATAAAAACACTGATCATAAAAATACTAAATCCTGACTATATGCTGTTCTTAGTTATGGCACAGTTGTTTCGATTGACTGAAAAGATGGCAGAACATCAAGAGTTATGCCACCTAGACCACATGACTGAAAAACTAACAAAATAAATATTAAAAACTCTTTAATTTCTTCAGCTATGATTTGATGGAATCCTTGTAGTGTAATTCAGTGTTCAGCGGACAAGACATTGTTATAAAGGGTTGGTCGGTTTTGTTTTGTTTTTTTTATTCAAAGAAACATGAATCTGAAAAGAAAGTAGATGAGGATTCAGATCTTATTGTGTGGTAAGCCATCAATGATGTTTCGAACAGCCACAACAGACCACCTATTCTTCTCCAGACTCTCCAGCATAGTCTTCATCAGAGCCTGGATTCCTTTACTGGTGGGTCCCTGTGACTCCAGCAGACACCTGAGCACCACTACACAGAGGAGCTTTGCTCATTTCCTGTGTTATCTCTTCCAGTGGTGTCTTGGTCTCCGCCAGGTTGGCTGCCACATCCCACTCGTCCGCAGTTGGACAGGTGAAATGCCCATGGTCACTTGAACAGGCTGTGACTGCTCTCTTTTGCTCCATCATCCTCAGGAGCATGTGTAGTGTAGAGTTCACCTGGTTGGCACAGCCTGGAGTATGGAATGCTGAGGAACACCAACTCCTCTTGAATTACAGAGCGTCAGTGCAATAACTGAGTGGTTAAAGTGTGTGGATATTCTTTATAGTTTTGGCCAGGATCCACAAGTCTGTCCTGTCGATGTAATGAGGAGTCAAGCTCATGAGGGCTTCAGTAGATCCAGACCAACAGTCAGTTGTAAAGGCAATGCTCTTTCCTGCCGTTTCCACTGAGAGAAGTTTTGTTCATGTTTTACAACAGGCCCCAACCATTACATTATTAACTGATTTTTTAATGCAGTATGTAGAGAGAACTAAAAACATTTAAGCATGTATTATCAAGATAGATAGGTTTACTAAGCAAAAATACTATGAATACGGCAACAGAGCAAGCAGGTTATCAGCACTCCATCTAAAATAAAACAACAACAATCCACAAACTTAGTACCAAACCTAAATCTAAGAATTAATCTACTCCCCTTATAAAACCCGATGAGATTTTCAATAGTCGTTATTCATAAAGAAGGAAAGGACCCAACTTAACAGTCATATAGGCCCATTTCTTTAATAAATGGAGATCTTCATATATTGACAACCCTCTTATCTCAACAATTAACTCGAATAACCAATATTAAAAATTCAGATGGTTTTATAAAAGAGTAGTATTATGGTGATAATACATGTACACTATTAAATATTTTTAATTACTCATTACTTAAGTCACTACTTCTGGAAAATTCGTAAGCCCGGATGCATTGCTCTCTAGCTCACAGCTCACTTGATGGATGTTTTTTCCAGGTGCATTTCTGTTCATGTATGGGGTTTCCAAATCCAGAAAAAGTTCTTCTGACAGTGAAAATGCCCTTATTACGGTCTATGCATTGGGATGGAAGATGGTGATTTGCTGTTACATCTGTATTTGCTGATGAGTGACGTCTTTAAATGTCTTGATGTTTATCTGGTTCACAATCAAAATCACAGAATGTGCATGTAGTTCTTTTGGGCTTTGACTTGAGTATTTTTGGGTTACTCATACAGGTGGTTTGGGCTGGAGTTGATGAGGCAGGTGTGTCATCACAGGAAGTTGTTGTCTTGTGGGCTGTCAAGCACTGGACACTGGAGGGTGCGCAGAAGCTTCGAGTTCTTCGGATTAGTGTGGAAATGGCATAAATACGTCCAACAATGCAAACATTTTTCATTTTCATTACTGAAGTGTAATTAAATAATCAAAACAGATTTTGACAAAATAAAATGGACGTCATAGGGACGCATAAAGTGTTGAATTTAAGAAGACCTCAAGTTCAAAGTTGATTGTAAGATTTTTATTCTGACATTTTATAACTTTCATTGTACAAAACAATTCATCATCTATAACTTTCATCAAACAACACTGCATGACCTCGCCATTATGCTTGTAACTACAAAGGCACAGACATTGTAGACAACACCAATATGAGTCAATGGACTGATGATTCTTATTTTTTTATGGAATATTGCAGTTCTTATTATAAATAATTAATTTGTACACCTGTTTTTTTTTTTTTTTTTTTTTTTTACAACCTGTCTCTCACATGAGATCACAGCAATAGCAAACTCTGATATAATAGACTTCTTCAGAGAGAGAACATGCCAGTTTCCCACTGCTCAAGTCATGCAGGTCAACACAAATAAAACGTATGATGCCGGTTAAAGTCTGAGTAGAGACCAGTTAAAGATGGATAACTCGAATGATGTCTGGGTGTTGCTTGGTGAGGTCTTTGTGGAGGTTCATCATTGTGTCTGAGAGGACCAATCTTTGATGCTTTTTCTTATTTCGTGTAATTGTTTCTTGTTTGTCAGTGGTCATATGTGCAGAATTACAAAAGAAGTTTTGGACTGTTTGTTTGAAGGTTAGTGGGCCTTCAGACTTTGGATTCCTTTTGCCTCAGTGTTTTGTATGTCAGACCGAATTGCCTCATTTTCTATAGCAGCCGGTATTTTTAAGAATCATCACTTCTTAGATTTTACATGAGATTTTCCTTTGTTTATTTCTTTAATTAGATCATTGTGAAACAGGAGAGTTTTCTTTACTGAAGGGGAGCTGGTGTTTCTTCTGTGCATCATTCCCTCTGTGGTTATTGACTTTAGTGTGCTCTTGTGTGTTGTTTTCTGTTTTATGCACCTTATCTGCTTTCTTAATTTACTGTTCTCTTGTTGGAACTTGTTGAGTTTGGTCTTTAGTGTTTTCATTTCTCTAGAACGTCTCTGCCTTATTTTGAACCTCTTTCTTTTCCATGCCACAGCCTGCTCGTCTGTGGCGTCTCATTGAATGCATTTGATTAACTTTACTCTCTCTGGAGGTGTTTCCAACTGTCTTTGCTCTCTTGATTATATTGGCAATGCTTCATTTTTTTCTCTTTATTCTCTTTTACAAAAATCCTTGTTTTTTTTCCTTCCTCAACTCTTTGTCTCTCCTGTCTTAGAAAGTTCTCTTTGAATTCTGTCTGCACTGATTTTCTCTCTTTTTCTGATACTCCTTCGTCTGTTGCTCCTCCAATGAGATGTTGTCTAGCCATGCTGGACTAAAACACACAAGATTATCTTTATCATATTATGCAATGTTCACGAATTTAGTATTTTATTAGAAATGCTAAACACTTTATTAAATATAATTAAAAAGTTCTTAAACAACAAAAATGATGACTTCATGTTGAATGTCAACTCTGTCATTGGCCTGTCATCGGAAAATCTTATGGTGGTGACATCTGGTGGTGTTGACACATTAGGCATTTCTTTCACAAAACATGTAGTAGCCATTTTGTTGTCTTTGTTGATGATAGATGCTAACAGAACCTGCTTCAGGAGAATATCTAAAAATTTCAAATAATTTCCTTAGAAATTGGAAGAAGGTTTTGACATATCATTGTTGTGACACAGAAAATACTAACATTACAGCTACTTGCGTGCCCATGACTAAAGAACAAACAAGGCAGTAAGACTCCATTTACAGTTTTTTTCAATTGCTAACAAGCGTTTAGCAATACTTAAGTACTTTTTCTAAACTCTTAACACAGCAACACACCTACATCACACAGTTAGCCAAATAGTTAATTTTCTGCCCAAAACCATATTTTGTTATATAAACACAAACTCCACATTTCAAAACGCTAAAAACCTTTTTCAACATATACTAACTCTATCAAAACACAGCAAACCTGATTCAAAATAGAGTCGTTCTGTCAAAACATAGCACTAGTTTTCTATTCAACATGAACATATAGTCAATCAAAGCGCAATGACTGTCAAAATACTAACAGTTGATGGCATTATGAAAAATGCATTACTTGTCATGTTTCGGTTCTAACTGGAGAAAATATGAAATCCATTGTTTTTATAATTCAGTTTCCTTTTAATACAGTAATAGTATAATGCATGTAAGCCATTCTACATTTTTGGTTGAGTGTTGAATGTGTGCATTCTTGGCAACAGAAGAGAGTCATTATTTTATAGAACGTGCAGTAGAAAAAAAGAAGAAAGTAACAGAATTGCTCAGGGCAGCTACTGGTCAGATGTGTCCCCTATGCAGAACTTCAGTTGGCCCCTTGGTTGAAATCTCTTTCTGGGGTTGGGTGTGTGGTTGTCACGGAGACGAACCCCGTGATTCCCCCCACTGGCCAGCAGAGGGCTCCATCCCCGGAATACTGACACACTAGGGTGACCACCTGTCCCGCTTTGCGTTGTACCGCACAGCATTTTGACTCCTTGTCCCGCACGTCGCATATTGAGAAAATGTCCCGCATTTTCATCAGTCTGTTGGTTTTTAATTATAATATTAAGAAAACGTGCATGCGTTCTTTTGCCTTTTTAAGAAAGCATTCAATTTATTCTTTTTGCTGCGTAGTTTTTCACCTATATTTAACAGCGCTTCGACAGAAGTAACATCCCGCCTTACACAAATACAACAGGGCCATTCCACCAAATCGGTGCCATTTCTGTCCCCAGGACATTTTATGTATAAATATGCATGAAAATGAACTCTAAAATATATTTTATTATTAAGCAAAGTGTCCTAAACATTAATCTAACTGCAAATTTAAAATATATAATTTAAAATATTATTAAAAACTACTGAGAATACTAAAAAATAGCATGTGTTACATGTCCCCGCTAACTAAATCTAAACTTTATCATGAAATATAATCATTAAAATCTTGCAGAAATCTTATTATTTTTGCATTGTTGTGTTACTCCATATACCATCTATGCTAAACAAAAATAAATTTCATAAGAAATCCATAATATGTTATATAAAATACACATTTTAGCCGTGTCCCCTGGTTTTCACTCAGTCCTGTTACCCTCACACATTTCCCCCTCTAAAAAACTTGGAACATCCCACAAGACACATTTTCAACAGGAAGTTGCATCATCTGGATCTTACGCAGGCCATAAGAAGACCAAAAGTAAGTTCTCTCATTTTAATTTCTGTATATTTGGTGAAATTGTAACTATGACTGAGAAGGTCAATCTCAACGTACTGTACTGTTACCTAAATTATTTCTTTGATGTTAGGTAAGTCACTAGCATTTGCTAAGTGTCCTCATGATATTAGCATGTACGCCATGTGTCCATATGTCATGTATTTTATCATTTTTGCTTAAAAACTCAATCCTGTTACTTTCAGTCCTGTTACTCATATGAAAAATAACAGGACTGAGTTAAGAGTAACAGGAGTGAGTAGAGTCCTCTGTTTTGTTATTTAATAATGTGAATATTAGCTGATATAATACTATTCACCTGTATCATGAGTTTTACAGTTGAAATTATTTAAATTGTAGATTTTTAGGATTAGTTTTACAATATGAATGCCATACATTGCAGGGAGCCAGTCCACCACGACGTGACTTCATCTTTTTGTTTTTCTCTTTCTTATCTTTTGTAGAAGATGGAGAGAACCTATACTTTGCAGGTGCAAGAAACACACACCCATGGCATGCTGCAAGGGAAGGAGTGAAACACACCTGCAACCCTATCTTTTTCCCTCTTTTTTGTCTTTCCTTCCCTCCCTCTCCCCCCTCTCTCTTTTCCTTGCTCTCCTTCTTTCTCTTTCCACCTCCTTCACTGTAATGTACTACTAGCACATAGAACATCCCTTCAACACCGAAATCTCACTCACACACATGCACACATGGCCATGAACACACTCTTTTTCTCACACGCATACACACACATATGGACACTCAGTCCTGTTACCCAGCGTTCATTCCTGTTACAAAGTGCTCAGTCCTGTTACTAAATTTATTTATTTTTCTAGAAAAATAATGTTAAACCACTGTTTTTATCAGTTTTGTCTGATCCATCATTTACACAATTGTTAAATAAATTAAATTATTTAAAAACATATAAACTTGAGGCTTTTGTCTTTTAAATGAGAAAATTGTTTTGCGTTTATAATAAAGTGATTTTTTCGTCACACATATCAGTTTTTTGAACACAATTCACCATTTCTTCAAAATAAACACTTTCTTGAGGTGAATACAAAGGAATTAACTCACATGCTTTTAAACATAATTTTTAAATGGCACGTGAGTTTTGGTAACAGGACTGAGAAAACATGCATCCATCTTCTGCGTTGAAACCTTGTAAAAAATTAAATAAAGTTGCCTGAGATTGACCAATACACATTTTGAAAAGTTAAAAATGTGTAGTATTAGATTCAGTTTTGAAAAAAGATGAAAAATAATGTTTAATTTTGAAGAGTTACAACAAGCAAATGGCACCCATTCGGTGGAATGGCCCAACAGCCGTTTTTAAAATCCTATCCAATGGTTGAAAGAAAGGAGTAAACACGGTCACTAGTAGGTTGTGACGGCTGTCAATCCAAATGTGGAGAAGAGTTGGACTTGGTCAGAACTGTTTCAAAAATAGGGTGACCAGACCGGTTTTTGGTGTTCTGTTCCCGACTGGAGCTGTCGACAGAAATGTCCCCGTTTTACAGCTCGTTCAAAACAACCCGCATATACATTGCAAAAAGACAGACGAGCATAGAGCAGCCTGCTGGAGAAATTGTGTAGTGTTCATGTTCTCCAACAGAGGGGGCTGTGCAGCTACACTTGGTGGCACGTAATCTCGATCTGGACCTGATCAAATAAGCGCCATTATCTTCAAATATCAAAATAAACATCGTTATCAGTTTCAAGGTTAGTAACATACTAACTATTCATACTGTTTGTATGTTTTATAACATGGCCTCAGCAGGGTGCGAGATTGTTTTGCACAATTTTAAACGTCCACAAAAGTTCCGCAGTCACGGTAATACACACGTTGTGGTGAAGGTACACTCTCAGAAATTAAAAATAAAATAAAATAATTCACGTAGGCTACTTTGTGCTTAAAATGAGTCTAAAATGCAAAATAATAGTTAAAAGTTAAAACAGTTGTAATTTCTGTATACAAAACAGCTTGTGAACATTAAAATATTAAATTCAATAATGTTAAAAAATGATTTGTTAAATGCTCTTAAATATTTATCTTCTTAAGGCCTATTTATGTTTTATTTTTGTAATGTAATGCGATTTTGTAAAGTCACTAATGTTATCATGTAAAAGTTTTTTTTTTTGTTTTTTTTTTGGTGAATTGTAAAACCAGAGCAAAAATCCTAATAATAAAACTAAAATCATAAATATTAATGTAATAATAGCCTATAAGGAACCCACAACAATTAAAAACAAAAACATTCAAAAATATATTTTCCCTGTTTTTTAAATAGATAATAACAAATGAGATTTTGGTGATATTTTGACCACTCAAATAGGAAATGTCCCCAGTTTCCATTTCAAAAATCTGGTCACCTAATTCAAAAATAGTTATCTGCATGATGCCTGCTGTCTTTAGGGTCAGTGATGTTTAATTTAAATGACATGTAAAATAAAGACATGTTATGTTACATTGTGATGTAATGGTGTTTTGTGGAAGTGACTAAAGAACAAAGTATTTTTATCAGCTAAAAGACATAATACAAATGTTTTTATTAAGTTAGATAGACATTATATAACAGCTTCAGGTTGTGTTTTAGTGTTGGTAACATGTCCCACATTGTCCCACACAAACTTAGTAATTGTCCCACATTTGGTTTGTTTGATGGTGGTCACCCTATGACACACACGCATCCATTCACTCACCTATACTGACTCACACTACATTTCCCACAAGCCCCGTTCCTTGGACTCTGATCACCCTTCAGCTGCAGCTAGTTTGTACTGTTATTTAAGCGGCCATCATACACAGACTCAACGCAAAGTCTTGATCATTGCCCCGGCTGTCATTACTGAGCGTTTATACCCTGTTTGATTTCCCGTTGCCATTCTTGTCTGTTTATCGTTTATCGACCCATTGCTGCCTACCTATTGACCCTCTGCCTGTTCCTTGGACTGTGATTCTTGCCTGTGACCCTGAACTACTGCTTGTTCCTGACTACAATTCTGCCTGTTCTCCATTGCTGTGTTTGCTGGTTCTGACCCCTGCCTGTACGACCATGAGTACTTTATTAAAGCTTGCTAAATGGATCCCATGTCGAGTGATGAGTCATTACAGTGATGTTGATGTTGCCCTCATAGAGGGTGGGATGGTGTCCCCTTGGTAGCTAGTGCCCTACGCAGACCACATATTCTGCATATATGGAACAGTGGTAGTGGAATCGTTGTAGTAAAAGCTTTACATGAAGCTTTTACTGAAATGAAAACATGAAATTGCTGCCATTGATCAACAACAAATCCAACATACATGGCCTTTGGTTACTGTTGAAGCTTTTTTTCCACCACAGAATAAAAGAGTATAAAAGGTAATTGTGACTTTTTATCTCACAATTCTATTTTTTTTTTTTTTTTTTTTTTTTTTTTTTGCAATTGTGAATATACATCTCACAATTCTGACTTTTTCCCCTCAGAATTGTGATATATAAACTATAGGAATTGAGTTTAAAAAGTCAGAATTGTGAGATAAAAAGACATAATTACCTTTTTTATTTTCTATTCATGGCAGAAATAAGCTTTCATAGGTTCCACGTGTAAGTGAAAAAAACAGAGATGCACAGTCCAGCATTCTTCCTCCTCTCCCATACCTCTTCTTCTCCCTTGTCCTGATCCAACTTCTCCTTTCCTCCTTCATCTATTCTTCTCCCTTACCCAGATATTATTTTCTCTCTGCTCCTCTGTGTTGTTCTTCATCCACACTGAACAAATCCGATTCAAAGAGTCCTATTTTACTGTGTATGTCCATGTAATGGAAAGAAGTTCAACCCCTGACTATACTTCCAACTGAGACTGGAATCTGCTATTTCTCAATATTTCAGTGATCTGCTAATTAAAAATGCTTATCAATTGTTTCAGTATTTGTTTTATATATTTTTTTCAATACTTTTGAGCTGCTGTTGTTGCAGAATTAGAGGTTTTATCCTATATTTAAAGACTGGAACATTGGGTCTTCATTTCTGACTTGCTGTGTTTAAGCATTTGCAAATAAGATGAGAAAGATCCATGATTTTGGCATGGGATAAGCTTATATGGAAAGAAAATTTAAGCATTTAAGAAATGTGTTAATTGACTGCATTTTGTGTGAAAACGACATGAATTGTGTTAATGGTATGGCCACAACAGACGGATGTTCTGCTAAATGTGTTTAGAGTTTTGAAAATGTGACTAAAGAATGGACAAATGCATGTTAGCAACTGAAAAAAACTGTAATAGACAAAAGTCCTTTTTGACTCAGGCAGCTTTCAGGTTAGTCTCCCTAACAGCCAGTACACAGAGAATGGAAGGACGCTTCAACCGCCATCTCTCGTTCACAATGCTGAACGTCAACAAAAAGGGCGGCTTGAAAGATGATGCATCCCAAACAAGCAAACACTTCCCTTTCTAGACCCCAAACAATCAAACTAATCAAATTCATGCAGTTTTGCTGATAAGGTGAACATATCATTTAGGATGCTTATGGGCTATTTTTAGTGCAAACAGGGCCTATGTATTTATTGCGGTGTAAATACAATTATCTGACTTGGTGTGTCACTAAGGGGCGGTTTCCCAGACAGAGATTAAGCCTAGTCCTAGAATAAAATGGTCCTTTAAACCAGATTAACAGAAATATGCTTTCTCTGTCATGGTTTAAAATAGTCCTAGACTTAGTCTAGTCCAGAGTTCAATAAGCTGACTAGAGCTACTCCAGGACTAAACTCGTAACATCTTCTGTCAACTGATGTGGTAGTTCAGTTTTAGGTATTTCCACACGTGGAATGTGATGGTGCTGCAATCCTTGTCAACACCATAAAATTATTTATTTATTTATTTATTTATTTATTTTTAGGTTGACCTTGATTAACAACAAATTTAGCATATCTAACATAATAACATATTTAATTACTATTAAAATAATTTATATTAATTCGTATTTGATTTGAACCTAAATACATTGCAGATATACTAATGGAATATAAATAGATCACTTAGAAGTAACAAGGATTTACTCAAAAATAAATAAATAAATAAATAAATAAAAATAAAAGTGAGTTTGCAATTAGTTATTATGCCCCTGCACTGGAAGAGTGTATTTTCTTCTTTTTATTCTTAATTTACATGATGTCGTATTTCATATCTTATGTATTATTTTAATTTTTTCTATGTAAAGGACTCTGAATTGTCTATGAAATGTGCCATATAAATCAACAAAACACCGACCTAATCAACTTGAGATTCCCATCTATGTGCCATAAACTGTTTGTCACTGGAACACTATCCTGTCATCGCCCTGCAGTCTGTATTGATGCCTGCGGGTCCCTCTGGATCCACCCTTTCCATGCATGCCTGCACATGATATGCTGATGTTTTAAGAAAGAAATGATTATTTTGAGTAATTAATTACGACAAGTAAAAAAATCTAAATAGTATTAATATGTGTGGTATGAATGTAATCTGGATGTGTTAGATTTGTCATGTTGTCATTATCCATAACCTACTAGCATCAGTTGCTCATGGGATAGTAAAGTTTCCCTCATATGCACACTTCAGATTCTCGCCGGAAGTAGTAGGTCTCTTTTATGAGTGCTGTGAGTTTGGACATGCTTCTTTCATCATGTACGGTTGTGACGGTCACAGAATGACCACACATGGGAAAATGAGTAAAGTGTAAGTGAGTTTGTCCCTCCCCATGGAGTAATGGTGCTGACCGCCTGTATAAATGAGCTCTTCTTTGTTTAATGGGGTTCAGATTATTCCTGTTTTGTAGGTTTAAAAAAATATTCAATTATATTTTAAACTTTTTGTACTCACTCTGCCTGTTTATTTCAGCCACACATTTTTGGTGCCCATTATTGGGTTTCCATTACAACGGTTTTTCTATATAGAAGGGAAGTATGCAATTGCAAAACAACAATGCAAACCAGTAATTACTGTCTACACTGGCTGCATCACGTGAAGCAAGTTTGTTGCCGTATGTACTGAGTAAGAGTTCATCACACAATGAAAAGCTTACTTTGCTCACCTTGACATCATAACAAAAGAAAAGAGATACATAAATTAAAAGGACAACATTAATTTTACTTTCCTGTAAACTCCTCCATGACAGAATTTGTTTTTGTTTAGTAGTTTTAACTCCTTTTTCTTAATCCGGTCATTAGTTCTTCTTTTGACATTATAATAATCATCTGCAGTACTGGTGCGCTACCAAGAGAAAAATAGAGAAAAATATATCAGTGTTTATAGAGTGGTTCAGGGATGACGTGTTTTTGTAGGCCAAGACCTGGAAACAAGTTAGCATTTTATTAAAACACACACATGATACCCTCTAGTGATTTTCTAGCTTTTAATGTAAAAGTCAGTTGATAATTAGTGGCTAAATGAGACTACAGAGGTTATCGGGGACATAAAGTGTCATCAGCTGAATAGATAAACTCATCTATACTCACTATTGCTTTCATAGCTTCATGTTTACAATCACACTCTAGAAAACTATCATAACTTGAACTTTCAGGAAAATGTTTTAAACAAAGACTGAAAGATTTGTCAGAAGCTTAATAGTGCTGATGTTGAAGTCATGTGACCATGGTGTAGTTCATTTATAACCTGGGGCACGTTCAAGCTCAAACCGGTGCGCAACGTTTTGCTGCGGTTTCCGGGTTGAACGACATGTTTCCTGGAAACGGTGTGCAACAGGTTTGAGATACGTTTTCTCTTGTTGTGTGGGTATGTCAAAAAATCTCAGCCCAATCAGCATCAACATGTATATAAACCAGTGTATTAAAGAGACATCCTGCACGATGGGTATGAATGTAACATAAAAGTACTATACATATGTATATATATTTTGCTATTGTATTTTGGAGTTACACTTTCATAAACTTTTCTATTCTCCTCTGATTATATAATGGTAAATATTACAATATCATAGCACAACAACAGTGATCAGAAATAATGATAAGCCTAATACTCACGATAAAAATAATGTCATATAACGTTAGATCATGTCTCGGGCGTAAGAAGTGGATTATCCTTCACCTGAAATGTTTGTCTTTTCATCCTGAAATGCGAGGCAAATGTTGGTTCACAATAATTAGAAGTTTCCACAAATCCCTTCACTCCATTGGGATGTTCTCTTTTATTCTGGACGGCAAGGGCAATGACTGTAACATCGAGTGTATTTTGCAGTATTAAACACGTATTTATACCGACTTCATCAGGCTCCGAAAATTCTTTAAAAAGAACACAAAGAATGGCCTTCTCAGCTGCCATAGTTGCAACTCCTGCGTCATCAGAACGGGGTGTTCAACGCACCACCGTTTCCGTTTAAAAAACGTTTTGCAACGTTTTGTCGGGGCTGAACGCAGCCCTGCTTTTTACTTCTGCCGATCGTATTTACGATTCAATATTCATAAAAGTTGTATGTATTTGTGAAGATTTTCATGTTTAACAAAAGCTTATGATTTTTACATGTTTGGTTAATCACAGAGCTTATTTTCTGCAATAATCCAAAAGCCAATGGAAAAAATCCAGTTGAGTTTTTGTCAAGGGATTGAAGTGAAATCATCACACACCGCTTTAAAAACATCTATTAGGCTCGACACAGATGAATCAAGCAGTATCAGGTACACAAACAGTGGCTACACACTAATGCTGACTCTCACAAACCATTTCTATTCTGAAATTTAATCATTTAATTCTGAAATTAAATACATTCAAATACATTGTTAAGATTTACACATTTCAATTATATGACAAAAATCCAACAAATTGGATATTAATTTTTTAAAATGTGGTGTCATATTTCTTTTATATGTAACAGTGTTTGGAATGGAGCAGATGAAGATGATGGTGAAGAGAATCAAAGTGCAATGTATTTATAGTGTCCAAAAACATGAAATATTTATATAAACTTATTTATATAGTTTAAACTAAAGAAAATTCAAAACATGAAACAAACCATGAACAAATCATGAATAGACTATGAACAGACCTAGTGCTTGGAAACATGGAACAACATATGAACTTCAGTACATGACTAGACAAGACACATGATGAAAACATGATAGAGGGGAGCACATGACAATCACAACCAATGAACATACAGAACTAATGAAAGAAGAACCAATCAGAACATGACATCTGTACTGAAGAAGCACATTAACCCTTTCGCACGTAAGTTTCAAATATTCTGGCTGACCCCCCAGCGTGAGTTTTTTAAGGCGACCGTTATTTAGAACGTATCACTTTATGGTTTCCATGGTGACGCGTCATTGCTTGTTAGGTGACACACCGCAGCGCTGTATGAATGATGATATGCTTTAATTTAATTTTTCCTTTTTTATTCAAAATATTCACAAATTTGTTAACTATAGCATGAAATATCTAATATTCCGATTGCCAAATATGTGCAAGTGGATGTGTTTTGCTGTTTAAACACCTTTATAACGATCGCGTTAGTTGAGCCATATGAGCGATGGGCACCGCCATGTTAGTTTGCACCGCGCAAACGGATCGGATCTGTTGGATTTACAACCCGTGAAATTATCCACTTCTCCCGAAATACATGAAAGTAAGTGTGCCGGTGAACTGGGGAAGAATAGAGTAAGCTTTTAACCCTTTAAGACCTGAACTCAACAAAGCCGACCTCATATAGTATTTTTTTATTTGTTTTATACAGTAAATATATTTGTTTGACAGGGAAGCTGTGAGCAAACAGGAATATATATTCATTTATTAAAAAAAAAAAAAAAAAAAAAAAAAAAAAAAAAGCACCCAAGAAAAAAGGGCACTTTCTCTCCAGGAAGAAAAAGGGCAGGGGCTCAAGCCCCTTTTTTGTCTATGTGTGCACGTGCCTGTGTGAGCTGCATCTGGTTCAAATTTCGTGGTGATAGGATAAAGAATAGTTTGAAAAATTGTTGTTCATTTTTTCCGCAGCCAGGTGGGCGCCAACGGGCGGTAAACTGCGGTTTAGAGGTGCTTCTCAGCACTCGTTAGGAGTTTTTCAAAATGGTTAGATGCATTAAAAAGATGAGATTCTAAGCTTTAAAATGATATCTATTATGTGTTATTCCACGTTGGAAAACGAACATGGATGGGTCCGGGAACATTGGATACACGCTGTATCCCGGAGAGATGAGAGACATGTTTTTAGCCAAGTATGTTAAATCATTCCGTGAGTAATATCTTGTGATCACCGCAATATATTACATTGATTTTGGATTCATTTTAATCTTGAGAATCTGCTTTAAATATTGATGTGCAATTTTCTATGATCTGTGCATTTTTCATGAAGTTATGAGCATGTGAAATATACTTGTATTCAGTTAGCGGCTGTGCTATTTTTGTTGTAAACTCATATTACTCAGACTCATTAGAGGGTGAAAACAACGCAACAGAAGCATGTTGGATATGAAAGTTTAAAGTCTCTGGTTTTGTATGCAAAAAGAATTTTTGTGCTACCTATATGGATTCAATTTTTATTGGCTTTTAAAGAGAGACATGCAAATGGGAGCGCCGACGCTCCATCCGGTCTTAAGGGGTTAAGTTACTTTCACAATGTGTATCTGATATGAATTAAACGTAGCCTGGGTGCCAGCCCGAACCCCGTCCACAACATTTTTTGGACGGGAAGTTCGGTCTGGACTTGATCCATTGTGGAGTAATTATGCTCGGCTCCCAGAAGGCCGAGCCAATCAGATTGCCAGGGCGGGCTTTAATCGATGATGGACAGGCTATCTGCGGTTACGTAACCACTACTCACGTCATCAAAGAGCGCTTGGGTTGAATTGGTTTTCACCAACGATGACTGCAGCTGGAGAAGTAAGATGTTTAGATTCCGCTATCACGTCTGTAATAAAAGAAATCGACAGCGCATTAATTTTAAAAGACGAACAAAGAACCGCAATCAAAGCATTTGTCGATGGGAAAGATGTGTTTGCCGTCCTTCCAACGGGATTCGGCATACGTCACTTACTGCGTTGCTCTGATTGGTTGTAGGTCTATCCAATTGAGTGCAGAGTTTTTTTTTTACTGGTTCGGTTAAGACACGCCCCATAATTCAAGTGCAATGGAGCAGTATCAGACTCACATTCTGCCTAGAATATGAGTATGACGAAGTCAGGCTAAATTAAACGTGTTGTCAATTTATAATGGAAAGGGTTGTTATTTCCGCTTCTATAGACATCATTGTGTATTTTACAAACTCTAAATATATTGTTTTGTTAGTACTCATGTGTATTTAAATGTCTGAAACCTGAAATGAACATTATTTGGTTGAAAACACTGCATATATGTGATATATGAAAAGCGCTGCGCGCGTCCGTCTCTGGTTTAGCGCCAGTTAAAGCGCGCACGCACATTTGAATTTGGCAGTTGATCACGTAATGCACTGAACGTTCTAATCACACCGGTGTGATCGTACACTTCTGGGGCCAGCCAAGACTGATCACACCGGTGTGATCATACGCGTCAAAGGGTTAAAGGATCACATGAGGGGAACAGGGAATCACATGACAAAATACAGGAAACAAAAGAACCATGACATGATAAATTACAAAATAAAAGACAAGATTCATGAGCATGAAATCGAACCAAAGACAGACGTGACATTATAACAGTTGTCTAGAATAGGTGTAGCGTTCACACTCCAGTGACTTTATTGCTGCATGTCTCCAGTGTCTGGTGGTGAGGTCACTACTAAACAAAATTTAAGGAAAAGGAATAAATAACGGAACCAGTACATAAAATGCTTAATATTAAAGATGAATGAGAAACAGTGAGTTTTCTTTGCTGTCGTGGTTATTTATCTGTGGTAAAAGCACAAGTGCCGCTCTGTTTGGGTTCACAAATTCATTCAGGTTCAGAGTCGGCACGGTGAGTACCAACGTTTGTAAATGGAGATATAAAAATTATAGAGAAGTTGTTGACTGCTAAATTAATGACATAGGCTTCTTATATAGACCTCATGTGTGATTTTTACAGAAATCTCAGTGACTCTACACTGGTTTAAAAATCAAGTTAGTATTTATCAGAAGTAATTCTTTTACATTTCTACATGTTTATCATTTATAATGTACCTGAGGCCCAAACATAGACTTTATCCACTGTAGTGTGCGTTATATATGAGCAAATTTCTCTGACACCGTTTTCAGAGATACCAAATGTTTGGAAGTTTTAGCAGGACATCTGCCTCTCTTTGGTCTTTGAATATGACTGATATTGATGATCAAATTTAGCACTCTTATGGAAATATGATAATATTTTGTAATTATCATTTCAATCTGACTGATTTTCTAATTGTCATGAATCAGCATTGTTGGAGAGGCTTTTGGACTGTTAGGTTTGATTACAGTAATGGAGGAGTAAACCCTTCTGAGTGCCGGTCAGAGCACCAATAATGAGGAGACAGGTGATCAGGTTATACTTTTGTATTGGTAGAGAAAGGTAGGGCCACAGATGTACAGTCAAAGATGTATATAGTCTGAAAAATAATAAATACAATAAAGATAATGAATAAACTAAATATATATATATATAACAATAATAACGATTCCCGTCATTAATTTGTCATTAATAACATGCAGTGCTTACATACAGATAGTAGTGGCGCAATCGAGCAGCATTTAAGTAAACATTGTTACATTAAACACAAAATAACAGTTAACAGATCAACATCATATCATTAGGAACCTATAGTAATCATCTGCATCTCCATATTGAAAGAAATAAATCACAAGGGAAATAATATGACTGATCTGTATAACAGAATGATTGTTACAGGACATGTCTGGGCTTGTGCGTAAGATACAGATGCATACAAAGCTATTCAGATAACTATTAACACAAATATAAACAAAAGGGCCTTCTTTGTGGTCAATGACACCCAACGGTTACATCTGCAGCAATTTCCCTGAAATGAACTGGAATTAGCGTTCTTTCAGCTAACAGCTCACACTGAACACCCAAACACAACAAATAGCAGCTGATCAACTAACTACGCTGCCCTCTACTGGAATGATATGGATTTGTTTCATTATAAAAGTCTCTCTTGTAGGAGCCTTTAATACAGCCGCCCCCAAAGATGCTGTGCATCTTTGCTTCCTGTAAAGGCGACTCAACTAATCAGGGTTGGGGGTGTTAAGTCCATCCTTTGGTAAGGCCGGCAGGATGACCAGGCGGGCTACCAGTCTGGTATAAACTTGGCCCTTTATCTCCACATCAGCTGACCTTATATGACCATCTGGGCTTAGGTGGGTCTTGACTACTTGTCCTACAGGCCATAAGCCCCACGGTAGTTGGGGGTCTACAATTAAAACAAATGTTTTCTCCTTCAAGTCAGGAGGAGAAGCTTGCCATTTCTGCCGCGTTTGGAGGCCAGGAAGATAGTCCCTTATGAACCTGGTCCAGAATCGGTCAGCTAGGACCTGAGAATGCCTTCAGAGCCGACGACTCAATATCTCTGATTCTGGATAAACTACCTGAGGTAGAGATCCATCGGGCTGCCCCATCAGGAGACTATTTGGCGTTACCGGGTCAGCATCAGCCACGTCTGACGAAACATACCCCAAGGGTTTTGAGTTCAGGATGGCCTCCACTTCCAGCAAGACTGTCATTAAGACTTCCTCAGGAACTGACTGTGAACCCAAAACTGTGTACAAGGCCGATTTAACGGATCTAACCTCCCTCTCCCAAACTCCACCAAAGAGAGGGGCCAATGGGGGATTAAAGTGGAAGTGGATCCTCTGGTGGGCAAGCTGATGCTGTAGGTTAGGAACCAGTGCGGCATAAGCTTCTCGTAACTCCCTTTCACCTCCGCGGAAGTTCGTACCTCGATCCGACCATAACTCAGCTGGTGTCCCTGTCCTCGCCACAAACCTTCTAAGAGCCATGAGGAATGAGTCTGTACTCATGCTAGGGAGTAGGTCTAAATGGACTGCTCTGGTGGTCAGACATTTAAAGAAAATACCCCATCGCTTCTCTGTCCGTCTTCCAATTTTGACAGGGGGCCAAAGCAGTACACTCCACAAGAATGGAAGGCAGGTTTGTGGAGCCGAAGGCACGCACAGGGTAGATCCGCCATCTTAGGGATTGTCGGCTGGGCCCTCCACCGTTGACATTCTGGACAATCATGTTGAAACCGCCGAACAGCTTCGCGGCCACGTAGAACCCAGTAGTATCTCCGTATTTCCGCGAACAGCCGTTCCGATCCAGAATGATGTAACTGATGGTCATAATGGTGAATGATCAAACGGGTGACTGGATGATTAGGATCTAGGACCACAGGATGTAAAACGGAGTCCTCAATGCCTGCAACTCTCCTCAAACGACCTCCTACCCTGATCAGACCACTGGACAGATCCATTTCAGGGGCTAGGGTAACCAGTCGACTTCTGGACCTGACCGACTTTCCCATTTGTAACAGCTTGTAGTCCTCAGGAAAGGATTCTTGCTGCACACGTTTGAGGATATGAACCTCAGCCTGGCGGTAATCCTCAGCCTCTGGAGAAGTCCCTGGAGCAAGGCCAGCTCGAAGCTCCAGGGCAGTAACATCCAATAGCTCCTGCCAGGTGTTGTAGTTCCATCCATCAGGGTGACCAGACGAAGGAGATAAAGTATTGGTCCCACAGAAGGCAGATTTCCGCAGTTTGGCCTTGTCTTCCATGGCCTCAGTTTTAGGGATTACTGGCCATTCTTTGGAATCCTGGAGGAGGAAGGAGGGTCCTTGAGACCAACGGTTTGGTGCAGCAAGATATTGGAGAGGTTTCCCTTTCGTGAGATCGTCAGCAGGGTTGTCCGTGGAGCTTACATAACGCCAAGAACATTTTTCCGTCAGCTCCTGGATCTCAGAAATTCTGTTTCCCACAA
Organism: Culter alburnus; assembly: GCA_028476615.1. Taxonomy (NCBI): domain Eukaryota; kingdom Metazoa; phylum Chordata; class Actinopteri; order Cypriniformes; family Xenocyprididae; genus Culter; species Culter alburnus. Next base: position 75,491 of record JAOTNS010002187.1, read on the forward strand.
AGACTCTGTATCTACAAGACTCCGAATTCAACCATTGGAGAACTGTGGTAGAGTGTGTCCATAGGGAAATGGACTTGATGCATAGGGTCAACTCGTTCTCAAGTAACTTAGCCAACTGCGCTGCAACTAGACTTCCGCAGAGTTCCAGGCTTGGAATGGAGTGAGCTTATTTAGGAGTGACACGGGAGCGTGCCAGAATAAAAGGACAGGTAGGTCCGACCTTCCTGGTCGGTAGTCCGGAGGTAAGCCACCGCTCCATATGCCTGCTTAGAGGCATCCGAGAAGATATGCACTTCATGAGTAGCTCCATCCATTCCAACTTCAGCAGGAACGTAAGGCCGGGGAAAGGTGATACAAGGAAGGTATTGGAGTTCCTCCTCCCATGCATTCCAAGACTGGAGGAGCTCAGGTGGTAGGTTGGGGTTGTCCCACCCTCTCTGTTTGTTCCACAGTTGTTTAATGATGACTTTAGCTCGAGTTGTGAAAGGCAGAAGCCATCCCAGAGGGTCATACTGGGTAGCTAGGACCTTATATATGTTCCTCAAAGTTGGAGTCTCGTATACTATAGGTCGGTGTTTGTAGGACAAGGTGTTCGTCTGCCAGTTCCAGCTCAGACCCAGCATTGACTCAGGGATGTCTGACTTCTCCTGCGTTAACCACAGTTCTACACTCACAGCTCGGGCGTTGGACGGTAGGTGACTTAGCACACCAGGATCATTGGAGGCCCACTGGCGAATTTCAAATCCAGCTCCAGAGAGGATGTTTCGTAGTTGATCAATCAAGCTTTGAGCTGCATCAGCAGTAGGCAGGCTCTGCAGGCAGTTATCAACATAAAAACATCTCTCCACCGAAAACCGAATCGCCTCATCCGTCAGGGGGTGTTGCCGCACATGGCGTTGTAGTGCGTAGGTAGCACAACATGGACTGGAGGTTGTGCCAAAAGGTAATACCTGCCACTCAAGAATCTTGGGTGCCTCATCCATCTTCAGGTCCCGCCAAAGGAAACGGAGTAAAGGACGGTCCTCAGGGAGAAGACGGACCTGGTGGAACATCGCTTTGATATCTCCACTCACAGCCACAGGATGTTCTCTGAAACGGATAAGGACACCCAACAGAGAGGCACCGAGGGTGGGCCCTGGCAACAGGTACTGATTGAGGCTTTGTCCTTGGTACTGATGGGAGCAGTTAAACACAATGCGGAACTTTCCGTTGTGACTAACAATGTGGTGAGGGATGTACCAGCATTCAGGTGATTCGGGTATAGACTCAACCACTTCCCGAACAGCTCCAGTCTCAAGGAGTTTCCTCATTTCCTCTTTATAGACCTCAGCCTTGTTGTGGAAATTTTATATTGCTGAAGATTGTACTCTCCTCTAAAACACTGCCAAGGTTGAAAAGCTGTATCCTAAAATACTGAACCTGTGTTTAATGGAATGTATGTTATGTGTAAAACCTAAGTTAGAGAGACATTTCACCTTTAGGTCTTTATTTTCGGTTGGAGGTCAGACCACAACAACTGACAAATGTTAAAGTAAGAAACAGGGGTTGTAAAAGAAGGTTTTGAGTGTCACGTGACAGGTGTCACTGAGTTTTTTTTGTTTGCAGGCCCAATGGGAGACCTTGGAGATTAGGGGTATAAGAGCAGCAGAAAGAAACTGTTATCTATCTTCACTCTACTAGCTTCCTGGAGCTTGTATGACTGTTTGATCTTTCTTGCAAGAAATAAATCTTTTAAAAGACCCTTGGGACTGAATTTGTTTCTTACACAGTGAGTTTGGTGAGTTGTTTATTTTTGCCACAACAGCCTTTTTAGGGTCTTTCCGCAGATGCCTCTCAACACTGCGAAGAGTAGGTAGGACAGACTCCTTAGGTGCATTCAACAAAGGCATATCCTTATGCCGCAGTAAGGGTGTAGCCAACCGATTGATTCCTTCCATTTCCAGAGTGAGAGTCTTCATTTCCAGAAGCTGAAAAGCATCTTGAACTTGCTTGGACCGGGTTACCTCTTTGCCCTCCCACTGCGGAACCGTATCCAACTGCCACAGCCGCTGAACATTCTGGAAGAGTTCGTCCTGAATTGGAGCCATTGAGGTTAGCAGACATTGCCGTGTGGCAGGAGACCAACCCATGGAAGGTATGGGTCCCTGTAGGGTCCATCCTAGGCGTGTGTGAACTGCGGCTGGTGCGCCCGGGCCGCCCCATCAAACAGGCTCTGTCGGAGTTATGAGGTGGGGCTGATCCGAACCAATGAGAAATAAAGGTTGGATGTCCGTAAGTGTACAGATTGGGAGACCCCGCAGATGTCTATACTTCTGTTGTAGCTGTTCTACAGGGTAAAACTGGCGTGACAAGTTCAGACGGTCTGCAGTAAAGGCATGATTGAATTTATAACAGGTCTGAGGTTTACAGAGGGGAGATATCTGAAAGAATATGGAGCAACCATGAAGGACCTGAATATCATCCCTCACTGTCCACAAAGGAAGATCTTCAGGGACACCCCGAATGCCCAGGGCCTTAACTGCAGTGGAGAGGAGAAATAGTCCTCTCTGAGCCGTCATCAAGAAGAGCATAGGTGTCCAGGGTGCGATCTTCATAATGTAAATTCACAGGAACCACTTTGAGCATAACTCGTCCTCCGACAGAGGGTTTATCAAGGAAGAAACGATTGGGAGAGGAATTTGTCAGGCAGCTCTTCTCCACATTGGCTGAATCCTCTTTGTGGGATGGATTCACATTCACCTCATGGAGCGGGCGGAGATGGGTGCCTTGACAGATGTTGCAGGGCTTCTTTAGGTCACATTGAGCGGCATGGTATGCCCTGGCGCAGCGCCAACAACGGTTGTTGCTACGAATCCATGTCCTGACCTGATCAGAGGTAAGCTTAACGAAGGATGCACACTGGCTCAGGTAATGCTCGGTCTTGTCACAGAAAGGACAATAACGTTTCACTTTAACCGGCTTGGTTTGTGAAACAGGACCCTTCCGAGGGATGGAAGTTTCACTCTGGGATTCTCCAACACCATGCAGGACGGTCACAGTTCTCTTCCCAGAGTCTGACTTACTGTGCGAGATCTTAGACATCGGCTCAGCATCATAACTGTGGCACCAGGTTTCATAACGGAGCCAATTCAAAAGGTCAACCAGATTAGGGGCTGTACCAGGTTGGCGGAACATATGTCGAACGAAACTCAGCACGCTGCTCAGGGGGAAGCTTACTTAGCAGTCGTGCGACATGGGACCCACAACTCAGCTCCAATTCACCATCACGTCCCAGGGTTCTCAGTAGGCCCACTAGTGACTGCACCTGGAGAGCGAACCTCTGGAAGGCAGAGATATCACATCGTTTTATGTCAGGACTCTCAAGGACAATAGCAATTCTCCTTAAGGCTAACTGATGCGGTTGGCCGAATTTCTCATGGAGCGCGGCCATTGTATCAGTGAATGGAGTTGGTGAGTACAAGTAAGCATCTGCTATCATTCTGGCTTCCTCAAGCTTAAGGTGATCCACTAAGATCTGGTATTTAAAAAGTTCAGTCCCGTCCGGAGGGAGCAAGTTCTCCAAAGCTATCCGGAGTCGAGCGAACTCACCTGGATCAGGACGACTGAACTTAGGGATCGTAGGAGCAGGTCCTCTGTACATGAATTCAGACCCAGTATAAGGTACTACAGGTCGTAGATTGGGCTCTGTCTTAGGTGCTAAGGCTGGAGGACTTGAATAAGCTGGCACCGCATTGAATCGTGGGGAAATGGGCACTGTCATGTGGTGGGCAGGCAAGGGCATGGCCGCAGGTGTTAGCAACTCCTGAAGCTCTTTAGGTGTAGGAGGAGGAGGAAATCCACAAGCATCAGGAGCATGAAGCTGATGAGGGTGTGCTTGTGTAGCTGGGAAAGCAAAAGGATATTTTCTAGGCCCTGGCACCACAGGCTGGTAAGTAGTGGCGCCCATGTCAGACAGCATGAGGTTGCCCATCCGTGTCCTCAGGTCAACATCAGGTTCAGGCGATGGTGGTGGGGGAAGCTCAGCGAAGTTTCCATCCTCCGTTACAGTTGTGGATTCATACTGCTTCACAGGTGGACTGGACAGGTTCTGGCCTCTGGCTTGACTGAGGTCAGCTCGAAGGGACTGAGCTACTTGAACTAATTCTCTGACTTCCGCACGGACTTCTCTCAACTCCCTCAGGTCTGCCTGGAAGGCCTGATGTGTCTGCATTAGTTGTACATGCTTACTGCGAAGATGCTGTAGCTCACTGTCGTGTGCGGAGGTAGTGAAATCAACTGCCTGAGGTGAAGAGAGGGGTGGCTGAGGGAATTCAGCATGCTGTTGAGGCTTATAACTCGAAGACATGACCTGTGTGCCATCAAAATACCAGGTTCACCACCAGGTGGAGTGGTGTAAGGCTGGAAGGATGTGGGAGGAGTCCGGTGGACAGGTGCCTCCCAGGTGCGTGCAATATCATGCTCTGTGACAGGTCTGCCTCGTGTATATTGTACCTCATACTGCTGGAAGTAAGCTGGAGGACGAGTATAGCGCTTAGGGCAAACTCCTCCCATAATCTCCTCATCAGAGTCCATAATGTCAGATGGGAATACTCAATCCGGCTGGAAGGACCAATTTTGTTGGAGAGGCTTTTGGACTGTTAGGTTTGATTACAGTAATGGAGGAGTAAACCCTTCTGAGTGCCGGTCAGAGCACCAATAATGAGGAGACAGGTGATCAGGTTATACTTTTGTATTGGTAGAGAAAGGTAGGGCCACAGATGTACAGTCAAAGATGTATATAGTCTGAAAAATAATAAATACAATAAAGATAATGAATAAACTAAATATATATATATATATAAGCAATAATAACAATCCCCGTCATTAATTTGTCATTAATAACATGCAGTGCCTATATACAGATAGTAGTGGCACAATCGAGCAGCATTTAAGTAAACATCGTTACATTAAACACAAAATAACAGTTAACAGATCGACATCGTATCATTAGGAACCTGTAGTAATCATCTGCATCTCCATATTGAAAGAAATAAATCACAAGGGAAATAATATGACTGATCTGTATAACAGAATGATTGTTACAGGACATGTCTGGGCTTGTGCGTAAGATACAGATGCATACAAAGCTATTCAGATAACTATTAACACAAATATAAACAAAGGGGCTTACTTTGTGGTCAATGACAAACACCCAACGGTTACATCTGCAACAATTTCCCTGAAATGAACTGGAATTAGCGTTCTTTCAGCTAACAGCTCACACTGAACACCCAAACACAACAAATAGCAGCTGATCAACTAACTACGCTGCCCTCTACTGGAATGATATGGATTTGTTTCATAATAAAAGTCTCTCTTGTAGGAGCCTTTAATACAAGCATCTCAGGAAAATGTTATCAAAATATTACTTTCTCTTACTAAACAGGGCATTGATTTTATACATGTACTCAGTAAAGGACGCCAGTAGAAAGATGCTTAAAGCATGAAAATCAGGCCTTTTGGGAGACACAAGTGAATAGGGAAATATATTATATATTAATATTCCTATGAAATATTGGATATTATTATGAAAATGCTGCCAATTATTACTACCATTATTACACTTATTTTTCATTACATGTTGCTCCAAGAACACGTCAATATGCAAATTAAATACAATGTATCAGTGCATTGTATAGAATGGGAAAATCCACTTATGGCCATTTTACACATATTTCAAATCATTGAGAATAGTCTTTATAAAAAATACCTGAAACCTTAAAATTGATAGGTGAATGAAACAAACAAACAAAACAAAAGTGGACATTTCATAACATGAATAAAATATATTTTTTTTCAATATTTTTTCTCACATTTATTTTCTATGCTTCAAGCAATATAATGACAATAATAATAAAAAAAAAAACTAAATTCACAAAACTAATTTCTCTCTGTCTCAGGAGGATATTTACCATTCTGATCTGTCTTATCTTTTCTTTAATACTAAGATGAACTCATAATTTTCCCATGTTGTGGTTTTCTTGGGAGGGAGAGAGGAGGAAGTTGTAAGAAGTAGATAGTGTTTCCCTCCTTATAAATACACTAGTTACATAAAAGAGCTCCAACATGAGAAACCAGGAGCTGAATATGTGTGGATCAGACACCCTCAGATTTGATCAAAAATATCTTAATTTGTGTTCTGAAGATGAACATCTTACAGGTGTAGAACGACATGAGGATGAGTAATTAATGACAGAAATTTCATTTTTGGGTGAACTAACCCTTTAAGTTCATTGAAAGCAATGTCCCATGTTAACGTAGGCTTGGTTTGTGAGCGTGACACAAGAACATGATAACTTCCTTAAAACTGCTCCAAAAAACACAGGAACGAACACTGCAAAATCAAAATGCTTTATTCATATCTATGTACAACTGGTGAACTATACATTTTTAAATATATAATCCATTGAATATCATGTGACAAATCTGTCACCATCTGCTGGAGATCCTGGTCAACACACTTGTGTTCAGGCGCACATTAAGGCAAGTTAATATCTGTTCAAATCACTTCAGTAAAGTCTCCACATTTTTACATATTTTAGTACGTAAAACAATTTTTTTTTTAAGTAAATACAGTAAAGCATGTTCTTCACACACACACACACACACACACTGATCTCACTGTCTATATGAGGATTCATTACACACATTTATTCTGACATGTTATTTCACTGACAGAAGTTCAGCTGTAGTATTAATGTAATGAAGAGGAAATAAGAGACTCTATAACATCTGACTGTTACTGATTCATCATGAGCTCAAAGCATTATGGGTAGAATCACTCTACAGTCTATTCTGATTTATCAACACAGTTTCACTGATGATCCAATATAAACATAAAACCCAAGATAGAGCGGTTGAGTGAATGTGGTCTGGACTGTGTGGATGAGGCTCATTGTGTCTCCAGAGACGCTGTAGAAGGACAGAGTTCCTGCACTGTGATCCACATACACTCCTATTCTCCTGCTGATGGACTTTACTGGGAGATCAGTCTCCATGTTATTGTGCATGAATGAGTAACTGGAGGAATAGCAGAACAACCTCCAGGAATGATCATTACGTCCAAACACACACTCACTACCCCGTCCCTTCCTGCTGATGCTCTTATATGACACTGATATATACACACCACCACTCCACTCAATCTCCCAGTAACAGCGTCCACACACACTCTCTCTACACAACACCTGAAACACACGATCAAATCTGTCTGGATGATCAGGATACGACTGCTCTGTGTCAGTCAATGTTATCACTCTGTTCCTCTCAGACAGCTGGAGATATTTATTCACTGTGTTCAGATCCAGATTGAGCTGATAGGAATCTGATGGAGATAAAACACATCAAAATCAGGAATTATCAATCTGTCTGATCTTTTACACTGTAAAAATTATCTTTGAAATTACATTTCATTCTAATTTTATGTAAAATCAACTTAAATACAGTACAGTCCAAAAGTTTGGAACCACTAAGATTTTTAATGTTTTTAAAAGAAGTTTCGTCTTGTCACCAAGGCTACATTTATTTAATTAAAAATACAGTAAAAACAGTAATATTGTGAAATATTATTACAATTTAAAAAACTGTTTTCTATTGAATATATTTCACAAAGTAATTTATTCCTGTGATGGCAAAGCTGAATTTTCAGCATCATTACTCCAGTCTTCAGTGTCACATGATCCTTCAGAAATCATTCTAATATGCTGATCTGCTGCTCAAGAAACATTTAATGTGTACAATTGTACAAAATATTTGTGTACAATATTTTTTTTCAGGATTATTTGATGAATAGAAAGTTCAAAAGAACAGTGTTTATCTGAAATCTAATCTTTTGTAACATTATAAATGTTTTTACTGCCACTTTGATTGATTTAATGCATCCTTGCTGAATGAAAGTATATTTCTTTAATTTCTTTTCAAAAAAATAAAAATAAAAATTCTTACTGACCCCAAACTTTTGAACGGTAGTGTATAATGCTACAGAAGCTTTGTATTTCAGATAAATGCTCTTCTTTTGAACTTTCTATTCATCAAGGAATCCTGAAAAAAAGTACACAACTGTTTTCAACATTGAAAAAATCATAAATGTTTATTGAGCAGCAAATCAAGCCAATAAAATATTGCAGGAGAACTAGATTTGACAATGAAACAAAACAATTTGCTATTATAGGACAAAATTACAAATTAAACAACCTAAATGTACTCATAAATCAATGTAATGTCTGGATGGATCCATTCAGAGTCAATAAACTTTGGAGTTTTCAGAACGCTTTTAACCTGATGAACTTTGTTTATAAATCACTAAATCGGCTATGGACGGCTGTGACTTTCGGCAGGTTTGTGGACCTGTGAGGGTAAACAGAAAACTCCCAACTTCCTCACTTTGGTGACTTCAAAAGGAGCACCCCCCCAGAGACTGACCAGATCCACATTCCAACACCCACACACACAGGCACACACAAAAACACACACACAGACACATACAGAAACTCACAAACATACATTTTTGACTGTATATGTAAAATACAACTATGCCAACATATACCCATCCTGTATTTTGAAGCGTATGCATGTTTCCTAGTGTTTAAATGAGTGTATTTGTGCTAGTGTGCATTTTAATGATAGAATTCTGTCTGTAAACCATAACTTCTTTTATAGGCATTTCTGATGTATCGAGTTTGATCTCTCCGTAAAGCTCCGGACTCGAGCTATTCACTGAGATGTCACATAGCTGACAAATGCATTTTTCTATGTGTTTAATGATACTGTGAAGAACGCACTCCATCTCGAAATCCGATCTGATAGTCATTAAGTATGCAAATTCAGCTAGGAGACCAGACAAAGAAAGAGCTTGCCCGCCAACTTTGCATCAATGTCATTGGCCATTCCACCTCAAGGAGGTGTGTCGGCCTATCTGTCATAAAAAGGAACACCAGGATTCTCCTGCGTGTTCTCCCGATTGTCTCACGAGCACCTCGTGCACGTCTTTCCCGGACATCTCCGGTGACCACGCGCTGCCATCGCGCTCAGCTTCGGGACCGCCATCTTCCAGCGAAACTCACTCTCAAGTCCTCAGTTCAAACCTTCCCGCGGAACGGAGGAAGCCAACGAACTGCACCAGCGCTAAACTGAAATTCGACACACACAACCAATGCAAGTATACTGCCGTTTCTCAATCTTAGATGATGAAACTGATTTCCGTGCTGGCTTAGGACTGTTTGTGAGTTTGCTACTTGCCTTCTCTCTTTCCTTCTCTACTTCCACTCTTGTACATAGGTGTGTATATTCTTGTATATATATTTAGACGGATAATCTCTGTAGTCGTAGCTGCATATATTAAACACTTAATTCATGCTCGATTGTTCTGTTTGTTCTTTCAACTGAAGACCAAGTCACTTTAACGTTTTTTCGATCGCTTTATGCTTTGATGCTATAATAGCAAGTTATTTTCATGGCCAGAGAATAACTCCGTTCATAATATTCTATGAGGAGCAGCGGTTTGCTGGACGAGCTGGTAGTTTCTCTAAATAATTATTGAACCTGAACTAATCATATATGTAATTAATTATAATTCGTTGTAACTGATTCACAATATATGTTTAATTCCCCCTTGGGTCAATATGTGCATAATAATTCATAAAACCTTATGAATTATTAAATTCATATTCCACCCATAAATTGATTAATAACCGCTACATCGTTACATCAAATTAGATCAACTGAATCGGCACAAAGATGGCAAAGACACAAAATATAAACACATAAAATGAACATTTCTGACCTTGTGCCCTTATCAACCAGCTACTAAACAATCAGATAAGAAAAAAACTACATGTACTAATTTCACATTAAAACTTTAATTTAACTTCTCATTTTGTAACTCTGTGATCATGAATCATTAGCTGTGTCTCATTTCGAAGGTTGCATACGTCATTGAGGCTGTATCAAAAGTAAGTAGGACTCTCCGAATGTGACCTTCGAATGTGTCCTTCTTCCACAGGAATTCAGAGGATGCATGAGGTGTATCCTTCGCTGCTACAGATAGCCCACAATTCTTTGCATCGCTGATAACAACCGTCATTTATTTGATTTCTTTTTTTTTAATGTCAGCGTCGGCAGATGTACAAATGAAAATAGGGTGTTAAAATGTAAGTAGTTTCAAGCCTGTTTTTGTTTTAATCTTTGTTCTTCTGAATATCCTCCTCCTTTGTCTCTGTAACAGATATTTCTGTTGTACATAAGCTCCTCAAGCATTAACCAAAATAAAACAAGTAAATACATTTTCTTTTCAAATTACTTTACAAATGTTTTAATAATTTTCATTCATTTGCTGAGAGCGCAACGAGGCTGCCGTGAACACGTTGGCATAGCAACGATATACTTCCGGTTTCCTTTCCTGCCTGTGTGTCCTACCAAGGACGTCTCATTTAATTCTGGCTAAGGACACTCCATATACCGCATCCGTCACAGGATTCGTCCTCTTCAAAATTAAATGAAATGAGACACAGCTATTAACTTGCATAAGTCCTGATTGCCTTTTCATCTTCCATTCTCCTGCGGAACCGCACTTCAAAATAAAAGTCCCTATAGAAATAATAACTCAAATGGAGGAAATAATTACATAAACATTATGATGTAATTTTTGCAGTTTCAAATAATTTTGAAGTTAGGGCATCAGTGGGGTTGTCTTAAAGTTAGGACAGTTTTTAAGATAAGATAATGCACTTAACCTGCAGAATGACATTTCTTTTGTCCTATATGAGGTTCTGACTGAAAATGCTATAAACAGATAAGATATGATTCTAAAGTTAAGATCTTTCTGTAATATGCTGGAAAGTAAATGCTGAATTTAAGTGTTATTATATGTTTTTGAGAGACAGACCTGTTAATGTTAATATTCAGTTTTGAAGAGAGAGAGAGAAAGTGTGTTTGTGTGTGTGTGTGTGTGTGTGTGTGTGTGTGTGTGTACGTGTGTGTGTGTGTGTGTGTGTGTATGTGTTTGTGTGTGCGTAGACGTACATTTGCGTACTCCTGCTGTAATCCTGATCTCTCCCCCGTGATCCACACTAGAAAACACACAGTGACACAGTTAGTCAGTAAACACACACACACACACACACACATACACACACACACAGGTTTGATTGTCTATATTAGTCACTTCCATTGTCTTTATATCAGGTAGAGATGAGCCGGATACTCGGCTGAAACGAGTATCCGGTACGGATAAAGCACTTCTGCCGAGTACGAGTATTATACGAGTAATACGAGTCAATATCTGTGCTCGGATTGAATGAAATCATCATTGGGTAGCTGATTGTGTCAGCGTTCTGTGATAGGCTAGTCACAGCGCCACTCCCCTACACACATACAGATGTATTTTGTTGCTGTGTATCGCTCTGCTCACTCACAGTGAAGCCTCGTTTACACTGCACGCGTGTGCGGCGCGTTACGGCTGCGACGCGGCTACCGGAGCTGATACACGGCCACTCTAGTCAATGCTTGTGTTTACACCAGCCGCGCCGCGGCGCGTTTGAGAAGCGTCCCAGAAGCGGCTCGACGCAGCGTTTCGCTAAAGATAGGCACCTCGCCTATTTTGGACGGACGCCGCGTCCAAGACACGCAGCTCAAATACAAAATAAAGTCAAAATAATCACCCTGTGTAAACTCCCACATATTCACATCACTAGGAGGCCCGCCCGCCGCTCGCTCTCTCTCTCTCTCTCTCCTCTCCTCTCTCTCTCTCTCTCCTCTCTCACACACACACACACACACACACCTGGTGTGGAAATAAAAAAATAAAAAAGAACCAAAAAAAAAAAAAAAAAAATCACACTGATCATAAAAAAATTAAAAGTTAAAAAAGAAAGTTACATTACATTTTACTTCATAATTGCACTGCATTGTTTGTTTCATTGTTGCAAAACTGTTCTGTAATATAGTTTGTTTGCTCGTGATCAAAACCATGATCTGAAGCTCAATCCTGATGCTGTCCTGTAAATATTTTTAATCAGCAATAAATCTAACAATTTCTGATCAACCCATATCAATTGCATGCTTAAATAACCTACTGGTTAAAGCCCCGCCCATTTCAAGACCAGTCCCGCCTACTTCCGGGTTAGGCCCCACCCACTCCGAGTACAGATACAGATGCAGATAATTCATATGGTTAACAGATACAGATACAGATACAGATAATGCTGTACTCGCTCATCCCTAATATCAGGTTCATGACACACACACAGCAGTGCAGGGCTGTAAGCGATTAATCACATTATATTTCAATTATGATTTCTAACTGCATCCAGGGCCGGCGCAAGCTCAACTGCCACTCTAGGCAAAACCCGCCCCCACTTCAGTTAAACTCGATCTTTGAGATGTGAAAGACTTGAGGTTTTGTTTATTGATTTATTAATAAACTTGCACTAATATAAAAGCATGTCGGATTTTTCTTTTTTCACTCTGCAATGTAAAAAATAATCAGCACGTTACTAACTACAAATGCAAACACTTATGTTAAATAGTAAGAACATCTCCTAGAAGATTCAGGAGAATTCCTGGTGGGCCGCTGATAAATTGGGCGGTCAGTAGCTTAGTTCGACATAGACAGTTTACAGACAGTAATAAGTCATTTACAAATGCATTATAAATCATTAATAATACAGTTATAACTGCATGAATAAAAAGGGCGACTTTAAACCTGACAAACAGTGAGCCATTTTTAACTCACATGTTATAAATGCTTAATAAATGTATTTATTAACACTTATTTAACTCAAAACCAGATTCCTGGTTTATTTCATGATGCAGTGAACCTTAATGTAAAGTGGAAACCTGTTAACCCATTTATTAATGAGTTATGAACATTAATAACCTGTGAAAGTGAACCTTATGTAGTGTGAACACACGTGAATCATGTATTTATTAAAGCAGACACAGAAGATCATTTTTTTTTCCTGGTGACATTTTATTGTTGAAATATTAATAAGCAATTCATAATTATTCTTGATATCATGATAAAAGGATACTGTAACTTTAGTATTTGACCATCTGCATAGTACCTGCGCGCGACAGAAGAGGGAGCACCAGAGCAGTTATTTGTTTAAGATAACAAACTAACACAGTGATTACATATATAATATACAAACTAAAACAGCAATTATAATATAAACACTTGAAAAACATAGTCTGCAATGTCAATTTAGTTTTAGTTTACCCATCAAATCAGTAACATTAAACACAAATTTTCACTTTTAAGCATGTTTGAACAGTACTAACTGTGTGACTTCTTCTCATGATAGTGGCAGGGCTTTATTGGATGCTCACTAGCGCCAACTACTGTCACACGCCAGAACACGCATGCTTAGTGATGTAACCCTGAAAGAGTGATGTGACCTGAAAGAGTATATAAAGTATAGCCTAATATACTATTGTCACGTCTAGTTTTCTATAACTATAGTTATCTTCATAATAAAAAAAATGCTGCATCTGAATCCTACTCCCTCACTGCTCTTTACACCAAATGTGACAATATAATGTATAATAAGCAATGTATTCTTCTTCTTTTTATAATTATTATTATTATAAGTAGTAGCAGTAGGCTATTATGCATGTTAATTCTGGCATGTGACAGGAGTTGGCGCTCGTGAGCACCCAATAAAGCCTTGCCACTATCATGAGAAGAAGTCACACATACTGTTCCAACCAAGCGGAATGATTGAACAATTCAAACAGAATCAGATGCATTGCTTGATCAGATTTACTCAAGCGGCAACCTCCCCCAGTCTCTCGTGAAGCCAATACGGAAGTGACTTAAACTGCGATTCATCGACTGGCTGCTAGGGACAGGCTCCAAAAGAGAGCAGAATCTCATTGAGTCCCATGTTAAATTGGCCAAGTTTACAGCAGAAAAAAACATGTTTACAAGTTGGTTCAAATTGTGGTTTTGGTCTATACTGCTAATTTTGCCCTTCATGACAACTCTGAGGGGGGTGAATTTTTTTCTAACTCATCCGTTTAAATTATATTAAGCCTTAAAGTTCTGCATAATTAAGGGCGTGGTCACTTGAGTGACAGGTAGATGCCGCTGCTGTCTGTGAGCCGTCATTCCTCAGCTGCCGCTGAATTTGGCATCTCAGCCGTATTTTGTGCTCGATTATTTTATACAATTATAAAATATGTCTTGCTGCATAATATTCGAGACTGATGTGTGTAGATTGACAGTAAACCTTTAGCCTTTCTAATGATATAACTTATCTTCATTAATATTTTAGATCGTATCTAAGATAGATAGATAGCTCCTTTGACTGCTAGAATGGTCACGTCGATCTAGGCGGGCGTGGTTTCAGCAACCAGTCATATCAGCTCAAACCACGTCCCGCCTCTTTACCCATTTTCAGTTATCCGGGGAGTGACGTGCGGTGACGCGCAGCTAAGATGGCACGGCCTCATTTTCACTTCAAAACTGCTGTTCAGAACTCTATGGGTGATGTCACGGACACTACGTCCATATTTTTTTTACAGTCTATGGTTCCAACATGCTTTGAAGTGAAAATTTGTGTTTGCTGATTTGAAGGGTGAGCTAACTGAGGTGAAATCGCAGACTGTATATGAGTAATCGCTGTGTTAGTTTGTAGTAATCTTAAACAAATAACCACTCCCGCGCAGGTACTGTAAGTGCGGATGGCCAAAGCCTAATACTCAAGTTACAGTGGCCTTTATCACGATATCAAAAATAATTATTGAATGCATATTAATATGCTAATGTTCTGTAACGTGCATTCGGTCATTGATTTAATGATTTACACAACTGTTAAATAAAAAAATACATATTTAGGTGCCTTTATTCAGCTTGTATCAAATATGTTTGACTTATAGGTGATGCTTATTATCTTTTTTGGAATACTTGATTGTTTCTCTGAATGTTTTAATTTCAGTTTACTTGCATAAGCCACTTTTCATGAGAAGTCATGCTCTGTGATTTTATGCTGTAAAAGAACTTTTCTTTTTGTTTTTTTGTTTTGTTTTTTTGTTTCAAGTTTAAAGTTGTGTTTACTGAGACATGCATCAAAAATAAAATATTTCATCTGAAAAAAATACTATCTTATGTGTGTACATTAATAATTAATAAATACCATAATTCACATGTGTTCACTTTACATTAAGATTCACTTTCACAGGTTATTAATTTTTGAAACTTATTAATAAATGGTTCACAGGTTTCCACTTTACATTAGGGTTCACTTTCACAGGTTATTAATGTTTATAACTCATTAATAAATGGTTCACAAGTGTCCACCTTGCATTAGGGTTCACAGGTAACTAATACTGGAATTAAATTTTTCATTATTAATATCCAATGAAGTTATGGTTATTATATTTTGTTTTATTTTCAAAATAAAGTTGGAATTTTGTCTTTAAAAAACAATAATTTTGTTTTTATACACTGCTGTGGAGAGGCATCATGACCTTTTTGGAGAGTATCATGGGTAAGACAGAAACTTCTGGTAAGCAACATAGTAAGAAAAGTGGCAGTCATGAGATATTAATAAGAAAAGCACAAACACAACACCCTTCAGTCTAATTATGATAGTCAATTTTTGCTGCATCATGAAATAAACCAGGAATCTGGTTTTGAGTTAAATAAGTGTTAATAAATACATTTATTAAGCATTTATAACATGTGATTTAAAAACGGTTCACTATTTGGCAGGTATTGCATTAAAGTCGGCATTTTTATTCATGCAGTTATAACTGCATGATTAATGATTTATAATGCATTTGTAAATGACTTATTACTCATTAACAAACACCTTTATAAACCCTTTACAATGGGAAGCTTAATGTAAAGTGTTACCCAAGTCTCTAGTTCATTTTCAATGAGACACACGAAAGCCGCAAATCGGTGGTAGTTCTAGTAGCTAGTTGCGACTGTGTAAGCGGTTCTCTGCACGCCCAAAATCCCGTCATTTGCGCGTGCACAGCTCTCCATTATGAATATAGGTTATAAATATATGGCATTTATAAATATTGTGCACACAAATGTGAGCAACGTGACTCCTCCGCTTTCTCCACTTTTGCAGGTTCACTATATCATTACATTAATAATTATTGTGATTTAATTTTATAAGAATTTTTGTTCTGCTTTTAATACAATTCACCAAAAAGTATTACACTATTAACCAGGCCTAACAAAAAAACAAAAGAAAACAAAAAAAACATGATTTTGGGAAAAAAAAAAAAAAAAAAAAAAAATCACCTTACCAAAATAAAACAACAGGCTGATGTATGTTGGTCGGGCTTTTGGTCAGGTTTTTTTTGCGATGTATTTGCAGGTTATTATTCGTGAATTTAATATTTTCATTTTTATGAGCTGGGCTAGCCTACTGTAGCCTACAGAAATTTAAACTTTTTAAACTTGTAACTATTTTTAATAATTATTTTGCATTTTAGACTCATTATAAGGACTAAGTAAGTTGCAAGTGTATTATTTATTTATTCATATCTGAGTGTACCATCACCACTTGATAAGACGTGTGGAAATTGCTGCGTTGGAGACGTTTAAACTGTCCAAAACAATTATAAAACACATAACCGTATTACTTTAATTTAACATGAATAGTTATGTTACTACCTTGAAAGTCGAAACGGATAACAATGTTTCTTTTGATAACTGATGATAATGGCGCTCTGCTCTGGTCCAGGTTAGCAGTGTGCACGAGTAGCAGTATGTAGCTGCACAGCCCCCTCTGTTGGTGAACATGATCACTACACGATTGCTCCAATAACCAACAGGCTGATGTATGTTGGTCGGGCTTTTTTTGCGATGTATTTGCAGGTTATTTTGAACGACCTATAAAACGGGGACATTTCCAGGGACAGCTCCATTCGTGGACGGAGCACCAAAAAGAGGACGTCTGTTCACTACGTTCACAAACTACTGTTAATTTTAACAGAAAATAGGCCTAAGGGAGCATGGCAGAAGGTAAATAGTGCTCCCTCTGTAATCACTAAAAAGTTGTCATATCTCACAACGTTCTGTTCTAATAAATGAAGCTGTCACACATTGAATCTCTTATTTACATAATTCTAAATTTCTTTGTTTTTATGAGAGAATTTGCAATCGTGCAAACTCAGTCCACTCACCGTTCAAAACGCCGGTTTTTTTTTTGTTCAGTGATATGCCGTTCTAGGTTGGGGCGGGTTTTGGTAGCCTACTTGGAAAGACAATTTAGATTTAGAATAACTAATCGGGTGATAACCTTTTGATACAAGTAATAATTCCAAACGAATGTCCCAAAAATAAATTAATTAATTAACTTAAAAACTAAATCCCTCTCTTTTTTTGCCGCCCTCACTGTGCTGCCACCCTAGGCGGCTGTATAGTTCAACTATAGGCACGTGCCGGCCCTGACTGCATCTAAAAGTTGTGGTTGGCGGTAAGTTTGTGTGTAAATGTATGTTTTTGACCAACTTTTTCGACTTTTGATGTAATTTCTAGCAAGAAATGAGAATTGAAGTGTATCATCAAAGCTCTCTCTGTTTAGTTGTAGATCATCAGATGGTCATTCTGCCTCAGAAGTACAGCTGCCCTTGAATAAAGATTGTTCTGGTCGACTAGTAGTCATTAATTTTAAGCGATTAGTTGACTCATTGCACGTTTATTAAAGTGGTGAAACACGTTCACGGACATCTGCGCCCTGTGGTGATTATTAATTGAGGGTATTTAGGAAAGGAGTATATAAAGGGCATTTTTTTTTTTTTTGAAAATAGGCTCATTTTCCAGCTCCCCTAGAGTTAAACCAGTTGAGTTTTACCGTTTTCGAATCCATTCAGCCGATCTCCAGGTCTGGCAGTACCACTTTTAGCATAGCTTAGCATAGTTCATTGAATCTGATTAGACTGTTAGCATCTCATTCAAAAATGACCAAAAAGTTTTGATATTTTTCCTATTTAAAACTTGACTCTTCTGTAGTTACATCGTGTACTAAGACTGACAGAAAATGAAAAGTTGTGATTTTCTAGGCCGATATGGCTAGGAACTATACTCTCATTCTGGCGTAATAATCAAGGAACTTTGCTGCTGTACCATGTGTGCAGCAGGAGCAATGATATTACGCAGCGCCTGTGACCCTCTGCTTGCACAGGAAGTGTGCCTTGCAACCATGGAGACATTTGTGAGAGACGCTGCGTAATATCATTGCGCCTGCTTTACTTTCATAAAAAAAAAAACACAAGTAAAAAGTCAGTAATAAAATAAGAACAAATAAAAAAAATGCAAACAACAGCACAAATAAATGCAATAGAATGAAGAGAGCTATGAAACTAAGTTTTTCAGGTTAAGTAGGTTTTTATTCAGGTAAGAAATACTACAGAAATGAAAGAAATCAAATGTAAAATAGAACATCCAGTGTTGTTTTACATGTTTACTTAAGTTTCTGTAGTGTTTTATTATTAAATACAGATTCATTCTTACCATTAAAGTTATAAAAACGTATTCAGTCAAGAGCAGAAAGTGATTTTTTTTGTCTTTTGTTCTTTGATTAACATGACAGACAGCAGCAGGAATATTGGACTGCTGTTCCTTTAAGAGTTTATGAACGGGTCCAATACTGTTACACAAATGCGTTCTCTTTCTCAACTATAATGATCCAAAACTGACTCTGTTTATCTGAATAATCGCCAAGACTGGCATTTTGGCATAATTTTGTATGTATTTGACCGTTTAAGTGCAGTAAGCCACTCATTTTGGTACTTCCCTGTTGAAAAAACCAGCTAAAACTAGCCTAAGCTGGTTTAAGCTGGAAGTAGCTGATTTAAGCTGGTCTCCCAGCCGGGGTTAGCTGGTGTTCAGCTGGGTTTAGCTGGATTTTTCAGCAGGGTTGTGTGATGCTGTTTGGCTTCTGACTCTGAGACTGAGCGTGGCTTGTCCGCTCCACCTATATAGATCAATGGTGCATGCGCTAAATGCGCTAAGAATTACTAAAATTACGCGCAATGCAAGCACTATTTAACCAGAGCAAATGAGATGAGGGAGAGAGAGGAGGCACCCGCGCAGATGTGTGTCACTTCACCGTCGGAGGGAAAAAACGGATCGGCTCGGAATCGGTAAGAAGTGAGACTGACCGGCCAATCACTGATCCGGACCAATCATGAGGAAAATCATCCGATTCTGATCCCTGGCGATCGATAGGTGCATCTCTAGTGCTTTCCTCAACAGCTAATGAAAAAGCCAGATAACTGTGGGTCTCTTTGGCCAGCTGTGTTGTTAGATTTCCTGATAGCTCCTTAACTCGGTCTGTGATGGTGCTTCTTGGCAAGCTGACATTTTTAAACTCTGTATCTGGTCGGGACACACCTGCTGACACACCTTCAGCATGCTCTGCTCTCCCTCTGAAAAACACTTAGAAGCCCGGGCGATTTCTTCAGCCACAATAAAATTAGCTTTCACTGCTGCATCACTTTGGGCTGTCGCCTTTGTGAACATATCCTGCAGTGATTGCAGTCTGCCTTTTAATTCTTTGACAATTTGTTATTTTTCTTGAGGCTAAATGTGGCATACTTAGCTCTGTGTCTGCTGTCAAAATGAAGACGCATATTCTACTCCACCACCGAAACTACCTCACAACACAAAAGTCACAAATATGTATTCGCTTTCCCATCTTTCATTAAGTTGCCTTCCGACTGCATACATTTTTTCTCTTCTTGGACATTTCGGGATTATCTGTAGATATTTCTCAACTCTGTTTTTTGGAAAATTGCTTAAAGTCCCCGTGAACCGGAAGTTGCAAACATCCTTTCTCCAGTGTTGTGACGTATTTCCAAGTGAAACAGAATATTGAATAGAGGGCAGAGTTTTATCTCTCGCTCATAGCAGACTAACAGTTGCAGAGGAGTGGTTTACGCGTTTTCAACCCAAGCCGTCAAACTGATGTCATCAGAGAAGGGGCACCGTTACAGAGGGGAGGAGCATTTTCAGATTTTGATTAAATATAATAATAGCCAAACTATTTTTTTTTGTGTGGATTGACTTGCACAGATGAATTGTTCACCACAAAACTAGCAATTTGAGCTAACAAAATAAATAAGTTCAATTTTGATTTCATGTGTACTTTAAGCGCTGATGTGGAAACACTGCAGTCTAGTGGCGGACTGCCGTCACTTCGTGGGTTGTTAACAGCACAAAATGATCACAAATGAACGTCACCATTTTGGAGTGATTTGGACAGCATGGAGAGTGGCGTCACTGTAGAGGTCTGCATTCCTGCGGCTCTCCTGCAGGACCCGATAAGATTTCTTGCAGATTTCTTTTAAATAAAAAGCAGCAGTGGTCAGTAACTGTGGTGCACTTTGGGTGGAAGTGAGCGTTCTGACAATAACTTGGCCACTCCCGAGATCCTTTGACAACAGCGCTTTGCTTGAACTTGAAGTGAACAAAATTTTCTGCATTGCTGGCATTCACACAGTTCCCAGTTCCCTGCCCTGAGCAACCTGTCAAGATATGTCCTTTGAAGGTGCACTTGTGGCTGGGATGCAGAGAGAATATTCAGCCTTTGTGGTCGGATTTTGCAGGAGATACATTCGGTGGCCTATTGATTCCGTCGTCAGTCAGTCAGTTGTTAAAAAAAATATTTCATATTGCAGTATAGCTAGTAAGCCAACAGTTTGTTTATTCATGTTTTTGGCTTAGCCTATAGTTTTGAGGGACAGTATTTAATGTAGCCTATTTTTCTCTGTGACATTTAGAGAGTTTTTCTGTCAAAGACAAAAAACAAACACAAATCTTGTATAGGTTATCCATCGTTTTATATTGGTTATCCCCAATCACTCTCTCTCTTTAAGGGAAATTTAAATGTGACATTCTGGAAACGATCTAAATTTAGCGGGACCTGTCAGGTCGGGAATGTTTTGCAGGACATAAGGGCATGAATTTAGTAAATAAAGTGACAGTGTCTGTAAAAAACGCTTTTTTTTCAGCGTCGCGTCATTTTACGTCACTCAAGGGAGTCGATCGCCGAGCTCTGTGTTGACTCAGTGCAGAGTAGGCTGGTATTCAGTGACAGCGGTCGTGAATCAGTGTGTTTTCGGTAGTTTTTGTATTCTATTTATCATCGTCATGGTAAATTATTGTGTTTGTGGAGGTTGCACAAACTTCAGCCTGTCAGGACATCGAGTCCAGAGGTTTAATAACAAGAAGAAGGACGCTGCCATCTTCCGTGCTGGGGTGTGTTTTGTGCAGGTGAAGAGAAGGGACTTTACTTCTGCATCTACTTCGAAAAACGTGTTCATTATAGACCGGAGGATTATCATCCTGGCGATATGATGGAGTTCAACATTGTAATACTACTGTAAATGATTATATTAAATAAATAAACGTACACACGCGATGCTTCTTCACCGTTTTTACTTGAATCAATTTCAACACTGATGAACAAATTATGTACACAAATGTATACAGTCTCACACTCACACAAAACAGTTTTGAATTATGTGCTGGTAATGCACTCCAATTTCATTCATGCCATGTATAAACTTGACTGTAAACGTATATAGCCTATACATTCAAGTTCACACAACTACATAATCACGGTGTCATATACATCCCCACACTATCAGTGATCGGCACGGAATAAACTCATAACACATAATGAATGAATAAAGGATAACATTACAAGAAACACATACAGTAACACTACTTATGTTCGGCCTCCGGCGGGAGACATGATCACGGATCTGTCAGAGAGATGAAACGTGAATTGTGCACCTTAAGTCTTGTTTTTTTATCTTTTTTTTTTTTACTTTTGCTAACGTTACCAAATCAGTCGTGATGAGAAACCGCTATATCACGTAATGCTAGTGTAGACTGATATTAAGAAAGTTTATTAGTATCTGTTATTAGTAATCAATAACGTTACTCCTAGATGACCAATACTAGCTTTGCTTTTGCCTGATTCATAATAATCTGTACAATATTGTGATCTGAGAACAGTGTTGCATATCGTTAGCTAACGTGTATAGGCTATGTATAAGCTAACACCGGTCTCCTACCCTGTTTTCCACTGCTTCTCCTCACACAACAGCTCAATTTGTCTATTTTGACCGTTATTTTGTCTAATCCTGGCCTGTCGCTGCTCTCTTAAACACATAGCAGGCTAATTGTATGGCTGTGGTTTGTGATACGAGTATGAATAAACATTTACAATTTTCTCAGCGTCCGAAATGTCATTGCGATCCATTGTTTTCCTATTGTTTATATTGATCACACTCCCTGAGTTACATCACTTCTGATTTGGCATTTTTCAGATGCAGAAGTAAAATTTTCTCACAAAAATGACTCCAGAAGCCTATGTAGCGTATTTATACGTGTTTTTTCAAGAGAATCTATTTCATACATTATTTTTCTATACATTGAATCACTGAAGCTCTAACCTGCAATATGCCCTTTAAATTAACAATACATTCATCAATTAATCATTAACCTTAATACTGCAGGATGCGTATACTGCAATGACATAGTCAAGTCATTTTTATTTATATAGCAATTTTCACAATACAGATTGTTTCAAAGCAGCTTCAAAGTCATAATATGAAAATTAATGGACAGAGATTGTTTTGGCTTTACAGCAGCTCTTAGGAGACTTAGACTCCTAAACTCAGTGTACAGATAAACTCCCAAACTCAAATACAGATATGACCAGGATCATTATTGCTGTGACCGCTCCATCTTTCAGTTTCAAAAGATCTGTAAATCCAGCGTAGAACTGGGCCTTGTTTATGAAAACATAAGTGCTGATCCTGAGGGCCTGAGCAGCCACAGAAAACACAAGATATTCTCCATTTGTTTTAACCAATAAAAACGCAATTGCAACTATCAGTTTCTATAGTTATTTTAATGACAAATATCGAAAGTACATTAATGTAATGTGTGAGAACAAAACTCTCAGCTCCACTTAAAGTTGGGTTCTTTGGGAAGCAAGGTTATCTTCCCCCTCACAACCGAAAACACACTTCTTTGGTGACATTGTTGATTTTGTGAAGTCCTGTGACCTGTGCAGTGCTGCCGATGACTTCCGTAAAGCGAACGCGCGTTGATGGGCGTGCTCTTGCTCTCTCACTCTGGTCGACGTGTGCGTGCCCGTACAAGGAATTCTGCCCCTGTTTACGTCACTCAGGCCCATAATCAAAAAACCCCGCCGAAGTTTGTGAGGATTTGGAAGAGTATGTTTGGCACAGAAATACTCCGTCATACGTCCAACTCGTGTTTTGAAACTTTGGCCATGTTTAGCATGATAATCTAACTCTTTAACCATGTAAATTAGTCAGAATGCATGAAATAGCATTATATAGTAAAAGTGCTGCTCAGGTGGAGCTCAAGAGCTGTTCACGTGGAGTAGCCTCGTTTAGCACACATAAGGGGCAAATTGCATCCAATACCTTCAATACTCTGCAGATGGCAATATCGCCCAAGAAATAAGCCACATCAGATAAAGTTGCAGACTTGTGGGGCACATTCACAGTGTAATAAGTAACGGTAAGTGTCAGTTCAAATGTAGTGGAGTAGAGAGTAAAAGTTGCTTATATTTTTGATACTCTGTGAAAGTACAAAGTAGCCAAAAAAGTACAGTAACGAAGTACATTAACTCTAAAGGCCTGTACACACTGGGATGAATATCATGTGCGATTATCACCGACGTTTAATCCCTCGTGACTAAACAAAGGAGGCCAATTTGAGTGTGCACACCGACGCAAAAACGGCAGGCATAAAAGTGTCATTTAAAAAAAAAAAAAAAAAACGCCTCGGGTTTGTTTTTTTTTGGTTTGATGTGCCGCGTTAAAAACTGGCCGACCAATGAGATTGGCGCTTTTGTTCACGTGCCTGGAGCTGCTGAAGTTATAGTAAAACACCACATGGTGGCGCTCAAGCCCAAAACGGTCTTGCTGAGCACACATTGATACCAAGACGATGAAGAGAAAGTAAGCAGATGAGGAAGACCCCTACAAACTATGGGTGCTCTGCCAGTTCTTGGCCACACCAATAGATGAGTATTATATGCCATTTTATTTCTGTATTTTTACTGTTTTATTTTCCTTTTACATTCAAGAAATATAGTTGAAAATGTCTATTTCATAAATATGTTTATTTGCACTACTGTTCACAAAATTAATGGAATGCATAGCTGATATAAAAAATTGGATGACTACTACTAAATTCAGTAATTTCCTACTACTAAATTCAGAATAAAGAGATTCTAATTTTTGGACCAAACACTTCTTCACGTAATAACTTGAATACTGTCTAACACTTGATGGCTGCTCTGTTAAGTCTTCGTCGTCAGTTAGGAACATGGGTGTGCTCTTTGATACCAATCTTTCATTTGAAGGCCATGTTTCTAGCATCTGTAAAACCACATTCTTCCATCTTAAAAATACATCTAAACTATGACATATGCTCTCAATGAAAAATGCAGAACAGTTAGTACATGCCTTCAGGAACTCAAGGCTAGATTACTGTAACACTCTACTGGGTGGTTGTTCCTCCCGCTTGATAAATAAACTACAGCTCATACAAAATGCAGCAGCTAGAGTTCTTACTAGAAGAATGACCATATTAGCCCAGTTCTGTCATCACTGCATTGGCTTCCTGTTAAACATCATATAGATTTTAAAATCATGCTAATTACTTACAAAGCACTAAATGGTTTAGCTCCCCAGTACCTGAGCGAGCTCTTAATGCATTATAGTCCTTCACGTCTATATTGCGATCTCAAAATTCAGGCCAGCTGATAATACCTAGAATATCAAAATCAACCGCAGGCGGTAGATCCTATTTGGCACCCAAACTCTGGAACAATCTTCCTAGCATTGTTTGGGAAGCAGACACACTCTGTCAGTTTATATCTAGACTAAAAACGCATCTCTTTAACCTGGCATACACATAACACATCATCAATTTATATTTTCAAATCTGTTAAAGGATTATTAGGCTGCATAAATTAGGTCAGCCGGAACCGGGAACACTTACTATAACACCAGATGTACTCATTACCTCAAAAGAAGAATGGCATCTACGCTAATATTAGTATTACTGTTTATCCCGAGGTTTCGGATTCGGCAGGATTCGGGCTGTATCCAGGTGAGATCGAGGACCTGCACCATGACATGACCACAACGCAGCCCTGAAGTATCAGCAGAGATTGAGTCAACTAGATCATCCATTGTGAAGGCCTCATCGACACGACAGCCAGTGCCACAGTTCCTCAACAGACCGTCCATACTGGCGTGATGAATACAATCCTCAACTGGATGGAACTGAAATAAAATACTTTGAATGTTGCGATCCCATGGGACAAAGCACTGTTCTCCAGTGGAGAACTGTCCCCCCGACTAAGCCTGGTTTCTCCCAAGGTTTTTTTCTCCATTTTAACACCTATTTGCCACCTGTTTGCCACCTGATGTCACCTGTTGGAGTTTGGGTTTCTTGCCGCTGTCGCCTTAAGCCCCGTTCACACCGCCAGCGACAAAGCGACAGGATCCCATTCTTTTCAATGGAGCACTGGCGACTTCCGGTGACAAAAGCAACAGTGACCGTTCAGATATTTCAACTTTATGCAAAACAGGAGCGAATTACGCAAGCAACCAATAGGAGTGAAGGCTCTCTGGAGCTCACGTCACTGTCTCGAGTACAGGCAAGACAGATTTCACTGTTTTATATGATTTGACTGTACATACATGGATATAATAAAATGATGTGTGGAAAAGAAACTGTCGACAGTCTTGTGAGTTTGATTCATACATTGATAGTTTGTGTGTTGTTAATTACATGATGCTGTGAGCAGTTTAGCACTGCTGCAGTTCATATTACAGTTTCTCCTGCATTATGTTGATTATTAAGGACAAGAAAATTGATTATTTGTCAAATTCAAATAACGTTTTATTATTTTTTGACAGTATGAGTGAGCTTAATTTGTTGATAAACCGATCGTTAACCTAGTTAATGATTTATTGAACTGAGCTCTGCAGTCACAACACTCTACAACAGCAGAAAGTTACTGTTAACTATTTTAAACCTAATTCCTAGTCAAAATTAGAATGATTTCTTAGTTTTATATATCATTTGTGATTGCATTTTCTATAGATATGATCAGACGTGCAGTCTACCAATGATATTAGAGCGACAGCACTAGGAACGCCCACAAGCGAATTCACAGTAGGAGACTAGCGACATGCAGCGAAAAAGTTGCTGGCTGTGTGAACGGGGCTTTAGGCTTGCTTACTTGGGGACATTTGACATTTGATATTCAACAGTGCTTTGCATCTGCCTGCATTGACAACATTTTCTTTAAGAGCTGCTGTGCAGCCAAAATTATATACCAATTATCACTGTAAAGCTGCTTTGACACAATCTACATTGTAAAAAGTGCTATATAAAAAAAGGTGACTTGACCACTAGGTGGTGGTATAAGATTCCATTCTTGATTATATAGTTTAATTCTTTCATAACATTTAACTTGAGAATTTCTTCAACGATTATGTAAACTATAAAATATAATATCTCTGTATAATACCTGAAATGTGTACGTTTATTTATGAATTCATATCTTTATTCTCTTTCTATTGTAGGCTACACACATACATACACACAAACCCGATTTCAATTCCTGTATATATACACACACTCCCCTACAGTGAAAACGGATTAACTCTGTTAAGCCTGTGTACAGCTGTGTTGTGTACAACCTGGATTAAAGTTACTATAGAGTACCTCAGGGATGATGCATTTTTGTAGGCAAAACCCGGAAGCGAGTTAGCATTTTAGGGCTTCCAGTTCCAACACCGTAAAGTCTATGGGTTCCGAATATTTTTTTGATCCGAATATTTTTTTGACGGACGAAAGTTTCGGAGGCAGTGTGCAAACGTGATTGACATAACGTGAGGTTGAATTTATTTTTTAACGTGCGAAAATTTCGCATGCGAATTTCGGACTCAGTGTGCAAAGGCCTTAAGTGTCATAACCCTTTGTTAAACACAGAGCTTATTTTCTGCGATTTTCCAAAAGTCTATGGGAAAAATGAATAGGCTTTCGATCGAGGGAACCCGTGCGCCGCTAACTTCCGGGTTGGCCTACAAAAACATGTCATCCCTGAGGTACTCTATTGTGTTAGGAACAAATAAACCTCCTTTGAATGGAGCTGACTGGATCCAGTGTTTTGACCAACACCCATTAAGGAAAGCTAGATGTCGGACATCACTTAATACAGTCCCTTTTCAGACATACTACATAAGTTGTGAAACAGTTTTGCAGATGAAATTGCCAGGCAGCACAAACAAGTTTCTGTGCATGTGTGTGTCTGTACTGTATGTGTTCGTTTGTATGGGACATTGAGTGGGAGAAAGCATGCTTCCCATAAATAATAAAACCTTTTTCATGGGAAAATCATAAAAATAGTTTGTTGTTTTTATCCCATTTTTTGTTTGTTTGTAAGACGTAAGGACCTTTGAAATAACTGCAATCATTTGGCAAAATAACTAATGCAGTCAAGAGCAGCCTGGAACTACTTTAGCTTTGTGTTTACTGGAAATGATGTCACACTTTAGAATGTTTGTCAAACAATCAGATTCAAGCATTCAACTGCACTGTAGTATAACTAATTCTCCGTTAGAACTTTTGTAAATGTGTGAAATAAATAAATTCAAACTTACTTGAGTTTATCCAGAGGGCGGTTTTGATGGATGAGCATATCAGTGAGCAGCTTGACTCCTGAATCTCCTGGGTGATTGTAGCTCAGATCCAGCTCTTTCAGGTGTGAGGAGTTTGAACTCAGAGCTGAAGACACATAATGACAGCCTTCCTCTGTCACCATACAGCCAGACAATCTACAAACACAGCAACAGTTCACATGGCATATTTATTCATAGTTTTTTTTTTTTTTTTTTTTAAATCCACAACTAAAGGAGAATGTGCTCTAACTCTGACGCTTCAGAAGCACAACTCGGTGTAGTAGTTTATTATAAATTTTAAATGTAAAAGATATGATACATATCTTTTATGAAATGTAGAGTATATGTTAGATATAGAACCATAGACATTTAGAGGGACTCCCCAAAGTCTCCCCAAAAATGAGAAATGGCCAAATTGTCCCTCAATATTTGATATTCTTGATGCTGCTCTGCTGCACTTTACACGCAGCTCTGTTTGTTATTTGGAGGACAAAAAGTTTTAAAAGTTTTTAGGTTGCTCTGTCTAAATAGTCTAACAGCGCTCGTCAATGTCAAAATGAATGAGATAACCAATCAAATCAAAGAAGGCGGGTCTTACAGAAGACGAGTATTCCAGCGCAACGCTTTAGTTTTATAATAATAATAATAATAATTCCTTACATTTATATAATGCTTTTCTGGATACTCAAAGCACTTTTACATACGGAAGGGGGAATCTCAACCACCACCAATGTGCAGCATCCACCTGGATGATGCAACGGCAGCCATATTGCGCCAGAACGCCCACCACACACCAGATTATTAGTGGAGAGGAGACAGAGTGATGAAGCCAATCAGTGTATGGGGATGATTAGGAGGCCTTGATGGACAGAGGCCAATGGGCAAATTTGGCCAGGCATGTTGGGGCTACACCCCTACTCTTTTCGAAGGACATCCTGATATTTTTAACGACCACAGAGAGTCAGGACCTCGGTTTAACGTCTCATCCGAAGGACAGTGCTTTTTGACAATATAGTGCCCCCCCCAAACGCCGGAGGAAACGTTGCCTATGTTACCAGTATTTTATTTCATTATTTTATCTTTATTTAAATGTACTAATGTCATAGCAGCTTTATACAATGTTGCAAACCATCCCTATGCACCACCTGGTGGTGATTTCGTGTCACATTTCACTGGGTTGTATATAACGCTGGTTCCTCGTAGCAATTTTACATGTGGTGGTAAAACCTACTGTATGCAGTCCAAGCGGGTCATACTTTTTAGCTCGGAAAATATCCACATCTTTATAAATATGTAAAAAAAAATTAAAATAAAAAAAATCACGTCTTTTTTTCTGACATTCCATTGAGAGCAGAGATCACATTCAGTGACAAAATCATTTATTGTGATAGAATTCTGTTAAAATTGTTACTCTCAGGTCCAGCTCTCTCAGAACACAGATTGAGGATTGTAAAACTGATGACAAGCTCTCACAACACTGAGCAGTGAGATTACATATGGGAAATCTGAACAATAAAAACAAAATGTGATTGCATACAGAATTAATCTTAGCAGTCCCATTTTTAATAATTAGCTTAATGCAGAGGTTTTCAACCTTTTAGGACAAGTGCCTACGTTTCTAATCATGCCCCCCTAATCCCAACCAACGTGAACATCATTCATATATTACTTGACGCATCCGAACATAATTGTTATATTACTTAATATGCTGCATATAGTGTGCAAACCCCGTTTCTACACCAGACAAGACCACTGTCACTTTCCACCTTGCCACAATAGGTTGAGGATGTCTACACTGAATGCAACAAAGTGAGGCATTGCATTGCAAATCCATTTGTTGTTTGTGTCAAAAGTAACGCCGGCAATTTGGAACATGTCAGAAATAGAACAAGGCATCAGTTTACTGTCAGAATTTTTGTGTTGCATCATGCTTCTCGCGTCTGGTGTAGACAGAGTATTAGTTAAAAACTGAAATTTAAAAATGTAAACAGCTTACCGACTTTAGAGTGATGGCTGAGCTTGTTTTAACCTTAGTTTAAAACCTAGTTTAACCTTAGTTTTTATCATCTCTGGTATTCTTGATTTTTTTCAAGCCATCAGTCCATTTTGCTTTTAGTTGTTTTTGCTTAAATTCAGTTCCATCAAAACTGCTGTAACCATAGCCAATGATTAACTGCGAGAATCGTAAAATTGCCCCCTCTAGTGGATGACTAAAGATTTGCTAATAAAATCTCACATTTGCAGCTGTTTACTAAAGTGTATGCTTCTGAATTGACAGGTGCTGCTCATGCCTATTAATGGGTGCTGAAAACCCCTGATGGCCCACAGGTTGAAAACCCCTGACTTCATGCAAACTATTAAAGTATCTGAACTCAAACCTCAGTATCTCCAGCTGACAGTTTGGACTCTTCAGTCCATCAGAAAGGAGCTTCACTCCTAAATCCTGCAGGTCATTGTTACTCAGGTCCAGCTCTCTCAGAACACAGATTAAGGATTGTAAAACTGATGATAAACTCTCACAACACTGAGCAGTGAGATTACATGTGGAAAATCTGAACAATAAAAACAAAATGGAATTGCATACATAATCAATCATAGTAGTGTGATTTTTAATAATTAACTTAATGCAAACAATAAAGTATTTGATTTCAAACCTCAGTATCTCCAGCTGACATTTTGGACTCTTCAGTCCATCAGAAAGAAGCTTAACTTCTGAATCCTGCAGGTCATTGTTACTCAGGTCGAGCTCTCTCAGAAAACCGTTTGAGGATTGTAAAACTGATAACACTTTTACAAGACCGAGAAGTGAGATTACAGCTCTGTAGTCTGTGTAGAGAACATAAGTGTTTCTTTAATTTATGATACAATTAAGTAAATAATAAAATAGGTATAACTCTTCAACAAGGTTCAACTTGTCTGATGCTGAAGACACTTTGGCATTTAATATCTTCACACACATTGATATGTGTTATCATAGCCATAACTTACTTATACAGTCAAGGCCAGCAAGTCATCTATGTAAAAATTATACCCAATTACAAAAGACCAACAGTATATGAAGAGTTTGGTTTCAAAACGCTATAAATCCATTTTGATTCATTTGAGTACTGCACTTTAAGTGCAGCTCTGTTTTTGTCCTGTTTGGAGGACAAAAAGTTTTAAAAGTTTTTAGGTTGTTTTTTTTTTTTTTAGATTTATTATAAAAACTGATTTTTTTCCCCTCAAAATGAAATAAATCCATGACACTTTTTTTTCAAAATGCAAGTAATACATTGAATCAATATAAAAGTTATTTTTCATATTGAAAATACACAACAAAGTAACTTGATCCACATATATGACAGCCTCTGAACTTGATCAATACTAATCTTGTATACAGGCATTGGACTAAAAATACATTGTCATCACTCCAAAAAAAAAAAATTCAACAAGTCATCTTGTTAATGCTATAAATTATGTCTCCGTTTGTTATTACCAATTAAAGAGTATCTGGTGCCACCACACGTTTAAAATAAACACATTTGTCGAGTACATAGGAATTGATTACAACTACCCAGGGGTGTCGCTATACTCAGGCATGAAAACGGGTCAGGGGTGAAAAAGGTGAGAAGGATATTACCCTTCTAGGGGGGTCCGGGGGCATGGTCCCCCGAAAGAAAAATTTAAATATTCCATATTTTAAAGCATCAATCTGATGCATTTTGAGATGCTTTTTTTGCCAACCTGGGGAGAACTGGAGAAACTTAACTTCAGCCATGAGTCAAAAATTATTATGGCCTCCTTACTAAGTATTATGCAAGTCATTTCATGCCAGCCTGTCACTGGGTCTAACATTTACAGTATATTTGGGGGAAGAACCTAGCGCTATGATTGGTCGAACTCTTCTTCTTTTGCTGTTGCTTGATTTGAGGACTGAGTGTGCACAGAGGCATCACCAGGTTTTTGCGTAGTTTAGAGTGACAAATCGTACCAGCGTACTTTGAAGTCAAAATGCGTATCCGCTACGCAAATTGCGTACAGGTTGGCAGGTCTGCTTGTTGATAGAATGGTGGACCACTTTACCTTCTGCCTTGTCAGTCCCCTCACCTCAAAATCTACCTCCTCAAAAACGGTAGCGTTAGCTAATAATTTTTCACCGGAGCTTTAGCTAGCTGGCTAACGTTGCGTTCTCTCCTGCTGTGTTCAATGACTCCATTCATCAAGCTGTAGCTAACGTTAGCTAAGTCTATGTCAACAGAGCTCCTGGGTAACTTAACTTAGATATACCAGAAAATATTAAAATTATTGAAACCATCCAGGGCTCAACGCTAAGGATTTTTTCTGCTGGCCCAGTTGGGCCAGTGGTTCAAATTTTTACTTGCCCCGCTGAAATTTTCCGGGCCCCACAACAAAAAATTAATAAAAGTAAAAGACAAGAAAATGGGCCTATAAAATAAGCATAGTTATTGTTTTCATTGTTTTTGATACATTTAACCTCAATAAATAAGGTTATGACACCAAAAGCTACTAGATTAAATATTTTAAATATTGTTAGACAAATAAACAGTAAGTAGTAAAATAGTAACAAATAATCAAATTACGAGTAATAGCACAAATAAATACAACAGAACAAACATAGAAATTAAATAAATGGTGCTTTTCAAGTTTTTCATGTAGGTTTAAACAGAAGATTTTCAGGTACAGAAATTGTAATCTAATGTATAACTATAGAATAGATAACTTTATTAAAGTTAATCAAGAGCAGTTACAGATGCATAAAAATGTTTTAATGTTCAAAATATAAAACGTTAAATACTGTTATTTGAAATTTTAAAAAAATGAAGACACTTTAAATGTGAAATTAAACCCGCCAGTAGGTGGCAGAGAATCACTGTTAATGAGCAAATCATTGAGATTCAACTGATTCATTCAAGCGGCTGATTCATTCAGGAAGTGTTGCTCAAAGACGCAAAACAATTCTGTGGACTTTGGAACTATTTTCGTTGGTGAAATACAGCGAAACAGATGATTTGGTGTCTAAAATGTAAGTCACTTGATATTAAGTTCTTGTTCATTAAACTGTACGCTGAATAAAATCAATATCACATTTGTAATCATGCTAATATTTGGAGAAAAACGGCACTCTTTGTGTAATATTGGTTAACATAGATGTTCAATTATATAAATATGAAATATATACAGGGGCATTTTTGCCCCTTATCTTGAATTTTGGGGGCATTTTAAAGGCATTTTAATAGACTAAATCACGCAGTGAAAGCGTACACTTTAATATGCGCACACACTACTCTAACCCACTAGACTATGTCAAGTAGTGCATGCGTGCACTTAAAGGGATAGTTCACCCAAAAATGAAAATTTGATGTTTATCTGCTTACCCCCAGCGCATCCAAGATGTAGGTGTCTTTGTTTCTTCAGTAGAACACAAATGATGATTTTTAACTGCAACCGCTGCAGTCTGTCAGTGGTATAATGCAAGTCAGCGGGAACTTGGACTATAAGAGTAAATAAAACACGACAGACAAATCCAAATTAAACCCTGCGGCTCGTGACGACACATTGATGTCCTAAAACACGAAACGATCGGTTTGTGCGAGAAACCGAACAGTATTTATATCATTTTTTTACCTCTAATACACCACTATGTCCAACGGCATTCATCACTCGATTCGTTTGGTCTGATCGCGCTCTGACAACGACAGTGATGTCTCGCTCTCATTGAAGTATATGTGCGAGACATCACTGCCGCTGTCAGAGCGCGATCAGACCAAACGAATCAAGTGATGAATGCAGTTGGACATAGTGGTGTATTGGAGGTAAAAAATGATATAAATACTGTTCGGTTTCTCGCACAAACCGATCGTTTCGTGTTTTAGGACATCAATGTGTCGTCACGAGCCGCAGGGTTTAATTTGGATTTGTCTGTCGTGTTTTATTTACTCTTATAGTCCAAGTTCCCGCTGACTTGCATTATACCACTGACAGACTGCAGCGGTTGCAGTTAAAAATCATCATTTGTGTTCTACTGAAGAAACAAAGACACCTACATCTTGGATGCGCTGGGGGTAAGCAGATAAACATCAAATTTTCATTTTTGGGTGAACTATCCCTTTAATGGGTGTGTTTTTGTTTGGTTTTTGTAAAGTGAGGGACATACTCGATAATTTCAGATCGTTAAATCAACAATTATGATATTATAGATGATATATAACGCATGTAATGGTCTGCACTGGTGATGCAAGGCCCTTCGCGTTAATATTTCCATGCACTCGCGCTCCCTTCTGGCATGCGCACCTGTTCGCAGTTCACTGAATATGAATACCCCCCACCCCCCCAAAAAATTGTTCTTATCGAATCTACACGATTCACGCAGGTCACCTATTTTGGTTTCAAAACGGCTATTTTCGCCGAAAGGTGAGGGATTTTCATGCCTATATACTGGTGTGACAAAGTAATATATAGCTGAAACGGTAAATCCTTGTTTGACAGTGCAGATTTTGGCAATCATGTTGTTTTCAGATGTTTAAAATCAAAACTAGCAACGCCAGATTCGAGAATTAATCATTCTTGGTGAAATGATGTTCATGATTCAAGTTTGATGCTGTTGTGGAACAAGCAAGAGCCAGCATTTTTCCTCCTTCCAAGTGCCTCATCTTCGTAATCTCTGGATATTGCATTTTGAGTAAAATTAAGAAATAACTTTTCAATACCGACCATACACAATACTAATTTTGGCGGAAACTCTTTTTTTTTTTTTTTTTTTAAATGGTGTTTATTGCGTTTTGGAACCAAACTCTTTATATATAATTGAATGTAAAGAAAACTCTTACAGTGCTCTTCTGGTGTTTTTGATGACTGGCAGCATTATCATTAGTGCTTCATCAGATCTTCTGTATTTTTGCAGTTCAAACTTCTCTTGAGCCTCTTCTGACATCAGGAGCACAAACACCAGGCTAGACCACTGAGCAGAGGAGAGATTCTGTGCTGAAAGATATCCTGAGCTCAGATTCTTCTGGATTTCCTCCACAAAGTCATCTTTCAGTTCACTCCGACAGTGGAAGAGATTGATGGTCCTCTCTACTGATTTTTCTGTCTCTATTTTCTGTTTGATATAGTTAACAGTGTCCTTAATGTTCTCTTTTTTTAGTTTCAGTTTGGGCAGCATTAACTTTAGGTCACTCTGATTGGATTCCAGAGAGAGACCAAGAAAGAACCGAAGGAAAAGGTCCAGGTGTCCATTCTTGCTGAGTAAAGCCTTGTTGATTGCAGCCTTATGAAGCTGAAACAGTGGCTTCTTGGAGAGTTTCCATGTCAGATTTTCTCTCCAGGATTCAACAAATGGGTTTGCTTTCTTGTCTATGCCAATCAAAAACACATAGAGAGCAGCAAGGAATTCCTGTACGCTGAGATGTACGAAGCTGTAAACATTTATAGTCGAAACCTTTTCCTCCTGAAACATCCGGGTGCAAAGCCCTGAGTACAATGACCCTTCACTGACATCTAGTCCACATTCCTCAAGATCTTCTTTGTAGAAAATCAGGTTTCCTTTCTCCAGCTGTTGAAAGGCCAGTTTTCCAAGCTTTAGAATAATCTTACCAAAAGACTCACCTTGGCCTTAGGTTCAGGAGACTTCACCTTGGCTTTAGGTTCAGGATTATCTTGTATATATTTTTTTTCCATCTGTTGCTGCTGATTAAGTAAGAAGTTTGTGTACATCCCTGTGAGAGTTGTGGGAGTTTTGTCATTGCTTTCTTGAGCCAGTAGAGGCTGAAGAACAGTGAGAGAGATCCAGCAGAAGACAGGGATGTGGCACATGATGTACAGGCTCCTGGATTTCCTTATATGACTGATAATGTTTTCAGAAACTTCAGGACTGCTGTTTTTTTTGAAGTATTGCTCTTTCTGCTCATTGTTAAATCCTCGCACTTCTGTCACTTTATCAATGTAGTCTCGGGGTATGAGACCAGCTGCTGCTGGTCTGGATGTGATCCAGATGAGAACCAGATGTGTCTTGATAAGGTTTGTTATTATCTTACTCACTGTTGTTTTTTCTTTAAAATCTGTAAATGCATCATCCTCTTTAAAGTTCAGAGGGAAGCGACATTCATCCAGCCCATCAAAGATGAACATGACCTTACCATCATCTTCAGGAAGAGAGGGCAGTTCTTCAGGACTACTAAAGAAGCATTTATTAAGCAGTCCTATGAGACTGTACTCTTCTTTAATCAAATTAAGTCTACGGAATGGAAGTGGAAATATGAAGACTATATCCTGATTTTCTTTTCCTTCAGCCCAGTCAAGGATGAATTTATTGACAGAGACAGTTTTTCCCACTCCTGCAATCCCTATTGTCAGCACTTTGTCAGTTCCATTTTGTCGACCCGTGTCACACTGGATTTTAAACATGTCATTACACTTGATTGGTGTCTCTTTGGCAGTCAGTCTGTTCTGATTTGATTCAATCTGTCTCACCACATGGTCGTTCACTCGTCCTCCGGTATCATTCTCCACCACATATAAATCAGTGTAAATATCGTTCAGGCATTTCCGATGACCGGTCTGTGAATTACCAACCAATATCCGCTTGTAGTCCTGTTTTAATTTGTTCTTCAGTCTGAGGCTGGTATCTTTGAAATCACAAAGAGCATTTTGACTGTTGTCTGCAGTTGAGCCTTTAAGAAAGATGTAAAAAGACAGTGATTAAGTGATCTTTTTTTTCATAAATTCATAAATCCTTTACATAAATTCTAACCTGGTTTGCAGTTCTCATAAAAAAATAATTGTGATAAAAACTGCTTTTACTATATTCAAATAAATCACTCTCTTACTGCAATAGTGTTTACATGCACATCTTACATTTATTATGCCGAAATTACAACATACAGTGTGTGGGATTACAAAGAATTTTAAGAATCTGTTTAACATTTGCTGATTCTACATCCTGACCTAACATCACATGAAAAACGAGGGTTAGGTACATTGTATTTAGCATTTTAAGGTAAAGATGATGACATCAGATGAATAATTCTGTTAAGCGCAGTTTCCAGCGACTTCCTGTTCTCTTTATTCTAAGTCTTATAAACCACTCTCACCTTTTGTCTTTAATGGCTCTTGGAGCCCCTGTGCCATTCTTTGAATAGTTATGATGGGGCGGGATCCTATATCTGAATATTTAATTTACATGCTTTGTTTAAGGTCGTCTACCAAGTGCTTTGTCTCCATCTCTAGGCACTGGCCCTAAAATGTATATAAAATACAATGTATCACTGCTTTAGTTGGACTTGATGACTGCAGCTACCAACAGCATGTGTTCTCAATAAAGAATCCTGCTAAAGATACAATAGAAAATCCTATAGAAAGTTCCTATAGGAAATCATCATACCCATTTGAAATAGTTACTTTGTACAGCCTGAAATTAAAAATAATAATAATAATAATAATAATAATTTTCTAGCTTTATTTACAAATTTTGCCTAGCAACAGTTCTGAAAAACTAATATACTGAACTAGAATAACAGGGTTGGAAAAGTCATCAGTCCCTTGATTTAATACTTTGTAGAGCCAAATGTTGCTTAAATTACAGCCATTCATCTTTATGGAAATGTCTGTACTTGCTTTGCACACCTAGATTGGGGAATATTTGCTTAAGCCATGTGTTGTTCATTTGGCTGTATGTTTAGGGTTCCACTCCCTCCCACTTGTTCCTGGCCAGCGTTCCTAAACACCTATGGCGCCTTGCATATGAGGCGCCACGTCGAAAGCGCCGCAGGAAAAGAGGATGTCGTGGTGGAATCGCCGTCAAACTAAAGACGTTGTCGATACTAAATTGTAAGTCCACAGGTTGGCTTCCATTGCCCCCGCAGGTTGGCGTCTACGACCGATTTGTATCACGGCGCTTCGAGGAGGGACCGTGTGGCTGGATTCAGCCGGTAGGATCGAGCCCCATTGGGATTACACGAAGGTTCCCCCCACCACGCTTCCAGGGGAGAGGTGTGGATCTCAAGAACCTCCGCAGTTTGCGTCGGGAGAAATTCCCGGCTATGGATTTACTACCAACTAAGCTGGCATTGGCAAACGCCCGCTCAGTGGTCAACAAAACTTTCATCCTGAATGACTTTATTATGTCACATGAACTGGACTTTCTCTTTTTATCTGAAACCTGGCTAAAGGCAGGAGACTCATCGCCACTGTCTGAACTCCTGCCTGAGGGATATGTCTGTTTTAATTCACCTTGCTTGTCGGGTCGTGGAGGAGGACTAATGACTATTTACAAAAAAACTTTTAAATGCCAGCTACTCTCGGCTGTACTACCGCAGAGTTTTGAATTACAACTGTTTGAAATTGCAGCTACAAATCCTATTACAGTTGCTTTAGTGTATAGGCCTCCGAAGCCAAATAGAGCCTTTTGTTCAGGAATTCCACGATCTTTTAAGTGAAATGTATACAAAATACGATCGTTTTCTATTATTGGGTGATTTTAATGTTCATATTTGCTGTCGCAACGATCTGCTTTCAAGTGAATTTATTAATTTGATTGAGTCATTTGATTTACTGCAATGGGTAAAAAGCCCCACTCACAAAATTAGGCCACATGTTGGATCTGATCTTAACCCATAATGTAAAAGTTGATGATGTAGATGTCTGTGATATTAATTTTTCTGATCATATGCCAATTCTTTTTAATACTTCTTTTGCCATTCAACCTGCTTATTCAGAAAACCCCTTGTGTTGGTCAAGGAAATTAAGTGGCATTTCCAATGTTGAATTCTCAGCACTGTTTACATCAAAATGTATCACAGCCATGTTGGAATCACCTCTCCATCATTTAAATGTCGATGACCATTGGATTTTATTAAAATCAACTTATGAGGAAACTATAGACAGCATTGCCCCACTAAGACCGATAAGACATAAAAGAAAGTTGAATCCTTGGCTAAATGATAATACTCGAGTCCTAAGAAGACAATGCAGGCAAGCGGAGAGAAGATGGAAAAAGAGTAAATTACAAGTTCATTACGAAATTCTTAGAAACTCTCTATTCAGTTATCAAAGGGCAGTAAAAAATGCAAAAAATACTTATTTCTCTAACATCATAAAGGCAAACTCTAATAATTCTAAGCTTTTATTTTCTATTATAAACTCAGTAACTCAACCTCTGAGTAAGAGAGGTATCAAGAGTGCCCGGATATTTCATGTGAGGACTTCTTAAATTTCTTTAGCCAAAAGATTGCTGATCAACGAGCGCAGATTCCTGAGGTGAAAGCCGATTCATTTGACGATCCTGCTTGCAATGTTGAACTAAGGGTTTTTGAGCCTATTACTCCGACTATGCTGCAGAATATTGTAAAAAAAAAATGAAACCAACATTATGTGCTAATGATCCTTTACCCAGTCGTTTGTTAAAGCAGACCTTTGACTGTCTATCTCCGAGTTTAGCGCATTTGGTTAATAAAAGTTTATCTAAGGGGATATGTCCACTAGAGTTCAAACATGCTGTGGTGATACCTCGGTTAAAGAGACCAAATTTAGCTCAGGACGAAATGCGGAATTATCGACCAATCTCTCAATTGAGCTTTGTTTCAAAAATTTTAGAAAAAGTTGTACTGCAACAGCTACTCTCATTTTTAAACGAAAATACTATAGGAGAAGGGTTTCAATCAGGGTTTAAAACAGCCCACAGCACTGAGACGGCACTATTGAAGGTGTTAAATGATATCTTCTTGACCTTAGATGAAGGAGATGATGTTGTTTTGGTGTTACTCGATTTGAGTGCAGCTTTCGACATGATAGACCATAACATCCTCATCTCCCGTCTTGAACATTCAGTGGGTCTAAAGGGCACAGTTCTGAAATGGTTCCAGTCTTATTTGAATGACAGATGCTTTGCGGTTAACTATAATAATAATATCTCAGGTAATAAACATCTTCCCTGGGGGGTCCCACAAGGTTCTATCCTTTCCCCTATTCTTTTTTCGTTATATCTGCTCCCCCTGGGCAGTATTTTTAGAAAATATGGAGTTTCATTCCATCTCTACGCCGGCGATACGCAAATGTACATACCAATTAGACATTCCACAAATTCAGTTGAGTCAATCCTAGAATGTTTAAAGGACATAAAAAATTGGATGGCTAAAAATTTTTTAATGCTGAACGAGGAAAAGACCGAGGTGATAGTTTTTAACCACTTAAAGAACCCGACAAGAAATGTATTGGATTCGAGTCCACTGGCGCCATATTTGAAAAACAGCAGTAAAAGACTTAGGTTTCCTAATTGATAATAACCTAAAATTAGATAAGCAAATTAATTCAGTGGTACGGACTTGTTTTTATAACTTGCGTCTTTTAACCAAAGTAAAACCGCTCCTTACAAACTCTGACCTCGAAAGAGTAATTCATACCGTTATCTTATCACGCTTAGATTTTTGCAATTCCCTGTATTCTGGCATTACCGCCACATCTTTGTCCCGCCTACAATCGGTACAAAATGCTGCAGCAAGGTTATTAAAGAAGGTGAAGAAATATGAATCTATCACCCCTGTATTGGTTTCCTTAAATTGGTTGCCGGTCTGTTTCAGAATCAAATATAAAATTTTATTGTTCGTATTCAAATCCTTAACTAACCAGGCACCGTTATACCTGACAAACCTTTTAAATCCTTATAATCCTCCCAGAACACTACGATCAGAGAATCAAAACTTACTTGTAGTGCCTAGAACAAGGTGCCTATTTAAAGGCGATCGGGCTTTCGCTGTAATAGGGCCAAGACTCTGGAACGACCTACCCCTGTCGATCAGGTCCGCCAAATCTTTAGCAATTTTAAAGAAATTGTTGAAAGCACACCTAATGGAGGTAGCATATAATGACTAGATGTGTGTTTTTTTTTTTTTTTTTTTTACTTTGACATGGTGTCTTATGTTGTCGATATATGTTCTTATTTTACTATGTAAAGCACTTTGGCGCAACTTCGGTTGCCTTTTAAATTGTGCTATATAAAAATAAACAGAAAACAGAAACAGAAACTCCACTTTTAGACAACCACTCGCAAACTTTTCTAAACACTTCCCCTTGGGTGAACCCCCGCTGCCATTTTGAAGTGCATTTCACTTCATGAAGTGGACAAGGGAAGTTGGAGAGAGAGAGAGAGATAGAGATAGAGATAGACAGACAGAGATGTCAGTCGTTCGCAAGTCACCTCATTTTCCGTTAACGGAGCGCGCGCACTATTCAAACACAAATACAATACTTTTTGTGCAGCTTCTTTACCCTTTGTCTGGCTCATCTATCAATCTGCCAAAGTCAGGTGAACTTTTGAAATTTCGAAACACTTATGATGTAACAGGCCTTGTTTATTGAAAATCAAGACTTTGGCGCTCCGAACCACTGATTCAAAACAAAAAGATTTGTAAAGCTTTGAAGCAGTGTTTTGAAATTGGCCATCACTAGTTATTGTTGAAAAGTCGATATTTTTTCTTGTCGCTGTATAATATTAAGGTTGAACCACTGTACTCACATGAACTGTTTTTAAATATGTTTTTAGAACATGATGGATGAGTCATGTTCCTTTTGGATTTCATCAAAAGTATATTAATTTGTGTTCCGAAAAATGAACAAAGGCCTTAAGGGTGTGGAACAACATGAGGGTGAGTAATTAATGACAGAATTTTTGGGTGAATTAACCCTTTAACTGAAGAGCATGATATCTTCATTATGTTGAGAATTAATCACATAAAATTGTATAATATATTCATTTCAAGAGCTCAGTGCATTCCATTTAAACCTTATGCACAAGTTCCACCAGTACTGGGCACTCATATAATGTAAGCAATGATGCACATCCGAGTCCACGAGACAGAGGGATGTTAGAAAGTGAAGGGCATAAAAAACTGGAGTGGAACGGAGCCTAGTACAGTGATTCTCAAACCCACCAGCCATGCACATTTTGAATGTCTACCTCATTTATAACACCTGATTCAATTCATGAGCTTATTAGTAGAGGCTGCAAGACCTGAAATGGGGGCAGGGATGCAAACAGGTAGGGAGAAAAAAAAGGTGAGAACATTGTGCAGGGCGGGGGCATGCTGCACACGTAATTTTTTTTAAGTTATTTGCTTTATTGGGCATTTCAAGCAAATATAATATTCGAAGGTCGCTGGGAATTATTAGAATATTATTCGAAAATCGCACCCCTCCCCCGCATACACGCATCATGCATGCATAAGCTACACACACATAAATGGAAAGAGAGAGTGAGAGAGACCATTCACGCTTTCAATCTTTTTTCCACTGTCATTCATACTGGTGTGGAGCAGACTGAAAACGCTCGCAGACTGATATTCTCTGAATATCAGATAGTTCATGTTTTTGCGGCACAAATCAGCACAAATGAATGGCATAGATTTGGAGATTTGGTTTTATGGGGTTTATTGGACTCTGATCAACTTCAGGTCATGCTGAGCAAAATTATTAAAAGCTTTTTATTTAAAAAGTGACATCTAGCACACCAAACAAGGCATGAGACTGTTTTAAGGTTAAGGTTATCAAAATAATGTGTCTTGATAAGTTGCTTGTAGAAGTTTTAA
The DNA here is from genome assembly GCA_028476615.1 of Culter alburnus. Classification (NCBI taxonomy): domain Eukaryota; kingdom Metazoa; phylum Chordata; class Actinopteri; order Cypriniformes; family Xenocyprididae; genus Culter; species Culter alburnus. The sequence goes on from JAOTNS010002187.1 coordinate 117,823, forward strand.
TGGTTTTGGACCATTGTAAACTATTTAAGCTTTTGTAAAATCATGATTAGACACTATCTTGTAAATGTACTTGTATAAGATCTCTGCAGCTGCTCTGCTTGGCCCTATATTTGTTGCTTGCTGTTATGTATTCTCTGGTTTCCATATACAGGCAGTGATTGTTATATTTACCACATTTCTCTTTAGAAGGAGCTCCAACGGGGGCAAATGTCATCATATTTTCTTTAGCCTGATCTGTGTGTGTGAGAGAGAGAGGATCACTCACTGGGAAACATTAAATCAAACAAACACATCAGCAGAGGAAAGTTTAAATCAAACCATCACAATGGTAAACTGTCAATCACGTTACAGTCACAGTGAATTAATCATTACCTTGCTTGTGTTTGTTCTCCAGCTGCTCAGCCAGATTATTCTGGTTCATCTTCTTCAGGATCTCCACTGTGTTCTTCACAGCTTCTTCTGGTCCAAAACATGCCACCATCTTATCCACTGTGTCTAAGATATCTGCTTTCTCCATATCAGACCTTGATATACACTTATCATTCTTTAAGTACCACTGAAACTCCTTCAGTTCAGCTTCTAGCAGTTCCTTCAGTGATTTCTCAAGCAGCTCTTCAACAGATGCCATTGTCCTTTCAAAGAGTCACAGCTGCAGGACAAAAAGAAAAGATCTGAAGTAGTTCTCAACCTTAACTTGTGGAACTAAATGCTCAAATGTTATTTGGATTATGAAATGAAGCTGTGATTGTGTAGCGGGAAATTTCACTACAATGTAGGGGTGAATTTATCTTCTGCTGCAATATATCGACTAGGAATTGACAAGATCTAGGTCTCCACCCCCTAGTACAATTAATTTCTGTACTTAAATATATAAAAGTATGTTTTTATCTGCCTTGTGTATTTTGTTTTTGTCTTTTGTAACAGCGACTGATGAGGATTGAGGCTCTGGAACTTAATAAAACACACTGTAGCTTCCCAGAGGAAAATTGTTGGTTAACCCCTCTTCCCCTCTACCAGCCCACAAGACAGTAGGAATGCCCCTACTCCAAGATAACAGAAGTTTTACACATATTTCTTAAATGTTTAGCAGAATTAAACAAAATAAAGAAAACAACAGTCATGAAATAAATTCTTTGTTTCACGTTCCACATCAGATATTTTCAGTTCACATACCTGAGTGAGATTCACGACCCCAGAGTTAAAGTTTTACCTCACAGTAGAACTGGGCTGGTGTCCAGATATGGCAGGGTAATTAAATCAAACAAATAGCCACCTGTTCAAAAACAGAAAGTCTCTTCCTTTTCTTCAAAGACAGAAAAAATAATGTAAAAAAAATAATGTTCAAAAAAAATTATATTTATATATATATATATATATCTTCACGAACATTTCTGATAGACGAGACAGTCCCTTCAAATAAAAAACAAAAACACCGTAATTTGGGTTCATTCACTCGTGCAAACTCAGTTATCAGTTCTCAAGTCCATGCAAGTGTCCATCCAAAAAGAATTTCAAAGTCTCCAAGTGAAAACACTTTATAATAACACAAAAAATATAATCAAAAGAAGAGCGTCAATGAGTTCGCAATGCCGTTTGTGTCCATACGGCGGCACTATTGTATCAAAAACGAAGCACGAGAATTTCGGCTCGAACAACAGTAGCGAAATCTAGTGATGGCTAGATGAAGTCTCATGAAGCATTGAAGCTTTTCAGCCAAGTGGTTCACAAAAGGGTTCATTTCTCAAGGCTTCATTTGCTCACAATACCACCTGGTGGTCAAAGAGTGTAAAACAAGCATATACATTACAGATGACCTGATGTGATCTGTGATACACTTTATTTTGCGCCAGTTAAGGCTTAGAAATAACTGTGAAAAAAAAATCAATTTACACATAGACAAATATATTTATTTGAATGTAATGTGTATTTTCTGGTTGTATATAATGACTGTTTAACTTAACTGTGTAATAAACATATTGGCTTCAAATGAATGGGGCTATAAATGTGTGTAAATAAATTATTTGGTCATAATAGGCAGGAGGGGCGATATTATTATTCTAAAACCACAAATTCTGAGGGGATCCCATGGGTTTATATATCTGTCAAAATGTCGCGCCAAGATTCGAACCGCATCCTAAACCAGCCAGGCAGAAGCGAGGCTTCGAACGTCATCAATGACGTCATTGATCTAAAGTGATACAAGCCTCGATACGCGCTTCACTGAAAGCTTCCAGGATTTCTCGACACACGCTCCGAAGCCTCGGGACAGAACGTAACGTGACTAGCAAAATCACTTGATCCAAGCTGCTTTGCTTCAAAAACAACAAATAACGTCTGTGTATCTTCAGAATAGCTACTGTGCTTAACAACAGTGAAGGAAAAAAAACCTCACAGTATCTCAGCTCCCTTCTGTAGAAGACGAACACTCATGCCGTCTCAGCTAGCACGAACACCTCCTGGTATATCACAGGCATGTAGTTCAGTTTCTCGGCGTTCAGGCTCGATCCAGCTTCTTGTCCGCTCACCTCGACGCTTGTCCAATGCTGTTCACACATATGCAGGAAGTCACGAGAAAACTAACTTTCTTTCGCGCTCGCTCACTTCCTTCCTTTTTGAAACCCCAGTCCTTCCTTTATTTATTTATTTATTTATTTTATTAAAAAAAAAAAAAAAAAAACTTTTCAAAATAAAGGTCCTTATATACCTCAAAACTAAAGAAATCTGAACATGTAAAAAAGCAGAATAGAACCCCTTTAAACAGTCAGCAATTCCTCACACAAAAGACACACAAACACTGACTCACAAAAGCAAGCCTCAAAGTGAGAAAGTCAGATGTGCAAGCCGAGGTTTGACACAGAATATTTTGCTGTGGACGGACTGAATTATGAATATATACACTCAAATGAATTGTTGAAATAAAGGTTGTGAGATGAATGTGTGTATTTATGAAGAGTGATCAGAAAGCTGAGTTGTTTAAATCTGCTACAATTACTATAAAAGACGAAATAATTGCTTTGAGTTTTGGTAGTGATCAAAAAATGTCAATAAAAATTATACACGATTTGTCAACGCTGTTTGAGTCAATGTGAATGGATATGACACCTCTATATATGTCACTATTTTATAAAGTAAAATACTAAGCATGAATAACGATGTAGAGATTTTTCTATTCCTCCACTGAACTGGCGTCTTGAGCGTTGTTGTTTTGAAACCCTCTCAATTCTGTATTTTCATAAGAACTGTGGAGCAGGAAGCTTTCTTCAGAACTTAAACCCGTTTAACCAGAACCATTGCAGAAAAACATAAAACCAGTTTATCAAGAAACAAAAGACATGGGAGAGACAAAATGACAGACTGAGGATAAACAATGATATACTAAAAACTAAAAAGATTTTTTCTTTGTATAGATGCCCCACATGGAAAAAACCTATATAAACATATATGTTTCAATATAGGTTTTGATATAGGTTTTTAATATGTGACATATAAAATTGGCCATTTTCCTATATTATATGTACATATGCACACACACACACACACACACATACATATATTATATAGTATGTACACGTATATATACACACATATATGTACACATATATATGTGCATTATATATATATATATATATATGCACGTATATATGCACCTATATGTTCACCTATAATAGTAAAATTAAAATCCATAGCTGCTAGGCAACATAAAAAAGTCCAAACTGTCAGAAATGTACATTATTTATTATCAAGATCAATCAATAGTACAAACAAAAATATAGTACAAGAACAAAAATAAAGACAATAAACCTGCTAGGCAACATAAATAAAAGTCCAAAATATAGAAACTAACATTTTTAAGTCCTTCATGATTTCAAAAACAATATAGAAACTGGAACTAAACCATAAGAAAGGGAGCAAGAGAGAATTGACTCCGAAATTCTACTCACAGATTGAGTTGTACACTCAATTTACAGTGACAGGAAGTCCGACTGCATCCTTCAATTTCAAAACAACACACTTCAAAAAGGTCAGTGTCTTTTTCAGTCCTTAGGATACTGGATTGGATTCGATTCCAAATGCAAAATATACACATAGGAGGAGGTCCAGGCCATCAAGATGTCCTCACTCTACTCTTGTGAACTGGCCATCCAACGTGAACAAAATGTGGTCATACTGCATGAGAGATCCTCCCGCAGGGGCTTTAGGCACTACCTTAGTGTTGGGATGACAGGAGGGGGGTCTGAGCAGGCCCTGGAAGAGGGATAATAGCAATTAACATTTCAATATTATTTGAAAGGCAAACCTTATAAGCTAAATTACTTCAAACTGTCATATACAACTGCCAAATACTTTGGGCATAACTGAAAATGAATGTAATTTTCTTTTAATTGAGAGACAATTTGTGTATTATCCTTTGTATAGCAAAAGGTGCAAAAGTGTCGTGCTTGATTAGATTGTGCTTCACACATGTAGTCAACTGTTCATGGCTCACCTCAATGTCAAACGACAACCCAGGTCCACCTTGAACAGTGCAGGCAAGGGGAATCAGCTGCTTCCACTGTAGGCCTTTAAACAAACCTAACATCATGAGGTTAACAAAAAATGGGGGTGCTTTACCCACTATTTTGTGTGTGTTTGTAAAATTCATTACTGTGCGTAAAGCCCAAAAGTATACTTGTATTTTATAGCGGTAATGCTTTTTCCTGAACTCAAAACATTAATTAAGTCTGTTGATGCAAGGTACTGAGAGGGTTATGTCCCTCCAATGAATGAGGTGGGTAAATTTAATGAACAGAATTCAGTTTTTGGGTGGTAAACTAATCCTGTAAAGGTGTAGACCTTGCATCCAAATCAACGCACATTTCCAACAACACCACACCCCATGGGCTTTAATACAAGTCACATTTTTACTGCGACATTACACTAGAGCTGCGGATTTGGCTGTTGAAATGAGAAGAATCATGATTTTTTTTTGGTTTGCAAATAGAGATTTGCACTTTCCCACGATATAAATAGAAACTAAACATAACATTAATTTACGAGTCTATCGCAAAATCTGAATGCTGGACTCCTAATTGCCTGGAAAATGTATAATTTGATTATGCCACATATTTTTTAAAATACGGTTTTTTGGAATATATAATAGTCATTAATAAAATATGGTTCTGAATTCAGGGTTTAACCTTAAGAATCTATTGAATGAATGATTCATGACACCGTCACGTGGTTGCCCCCTCGTGGTTAACAATGGTAATTTATATCAACAGTTATTTGATCAGCACGACATGTGTTTTGATTGGCTCTATTTTGATCGCAATCTACTGTCCAGTGATATTCCTAACTGTACCTTGGATTAATTTATATTCTCGTGATAAATTTTAAATTGTAAAAGAACCTCAAAATAACCCAAATCCTTGAATAACTACAGTGTGGTTCAAAAACTGCTTTTGTTTATGGTTATCCGTGGCAGATTTAAATGAACACCGAAATGTTTCCTTTGGTCGGTTTTTTGTCAAAAGGTTTTATAGACGCAGAGCGAATCGTTGCATTATAGAGTAGGATACGGGTGTTTTGAATCGAGGGGGGTGATTGCAAGCTTTTTACGATAAATTGATGCAGCTTCACCTACACATACAAAGTTAAATCAAAAGGGTTTAGGAACAAGCCAGGTATGAGGTGATATCATACTAGAAGCAGGGCACAAGCTGCTGTAACTGAAGTAAGTTGATTCAAAAACCCTTTTTACTCCCTCAAGGTGCAGCAGAGGGTTCATGAAGTGCTCCCCCTCCGTCCAAGATCCAGGCACATCGCCCAGTGTGTGAGCTGCTTCCCAATCATCAGTCGGTGATCATTCCTTTTTTGGGGGTATCCTCAAATAGTGAAAAATAAAAAAAAACAAAATTTGGGCACCTTGGGCTAGCATAACTTACAACCAATACACAAATTTATGACTTATTTTTGAAAAATAAACCAAAATAGAATATTTTTAAGGTCAACTCAGAAAGTACTATTTGTGAGGATATTCAGACTTCTCTCAGGAAAAAAAGGATAAGGGCTCTTCAGGACAAACTCTCAGGGAATGTTTTTAGTCTGTGAATAAAGCAATTGTGATTATTTTCTTATTTAAAAAAAAAAAGCACAATAATCTGAATAGGGAATCATTTTTTGAAGAATGCAATAAGCAAAGGACAAGGAAAAATATACAAACGAATTCGTTCATTAATAATGATGGCCAAATTTGCAATAATATATTTTATGGACAATACCAGGAAACACTGTGGCATTGAGGGATCCAAAAAAAAACAAAAAAAGGACGACCCTAAAAAAAATCAGTCTTTATTGTCCAATGCTGTGTCAGCACACAGCCTTCCTGTGTGCTAAAGTATACAGATTTGCATTTAATGCAGTCTGAATCACGTCTTGGTTTTCATTTTAAAAAAATTAAAAGTATGATTTAAATACATAATTATAAGTCTGAAAATAAAACCATGCATCAATTCTAAATTAGCGTGTATACACCCAATATATTGAATCTTCTGATTACAAGGGAATATTCACCGAAAAAAATGAAAGTAGCTGGTAATTTACCCCATAGGCATATACAAGTTGACTTTTTTTAATTCTTCGCCCCCCCCCCCCCCCCCCCCCGTTTTATATGAAGAACAGTAATATTTTTAGCTGGAACTGTGATCTTCTGGATTAAATGTACTGTCAATGGCTATGTCACTGTGGTGAGACTAAACACAAATAAAATAAAATAGGCCAACTTAATCAAAAACCCCCCACAATGAAAAAACCATGTATGCCATTGAGCATGGCAATAGAGGGAGTTTGTATGAAGTTTTGGAGGATGAATTTTAGTCTAAAGTTTTGTTGAGGGATAACATTAATGTCAATAGACCGCATTAGATGGATTTATTCAACCTGCTCCAACATTGGTAATTCATATTATATTCAACAATATATTAGCAGTTTTATAGAAAGTTATTACATGTAGTTTGTGCAACGGTAATAGTCGGTCATAACATTGAGAGGTTAGCTCCTTAAAAGGGGGACGGGGCAATCAGGTGTCTAAATGGAAAAAAAAACCGTGTTGCTGCAGACCGTGCAAGGTATGTAATAGTTGTGTAAATAAGCAACCATGTCATTCTACTAAAAAAAAACAGTTGGAATTAAAAAGAAAACACCTCGCGCTTAGAAGTAAGCTTAAGTATGTCTTTACTCATCAGACTTTATTTCGTCATTTTGGTATCGAACAAATAGATGAATAAATCAGAGCTAACATAAAAAAGACAAATAAAAGAACTGACAAATTAATTTAAAAACCGTAACTCAAGTAATTGAAGGCAGGTCCCCTCAGCCTCAAATCCGAGCGTCTATCTCCGCTCCCCACGAACTCCCTTGCTCCGCACTCATTTTCAAATAGTACACGCTACAAACCCCTTGGTAGAGACGTTTCTTTTAAAAATTATTAGAGACATACTTACATGGTCCAAACTGATACATTTCTTTAGAATAAAACCAAGCGGCAACCCCCCCAGTTTCTCGTGAAGCCAATACGGAGTAACTTAAACTGCGATTCATCGACTGGCCGCTAGAGACAGGCTGCAGAAGGGAGCAGAGTCTCATTGACCATCATGTTAAAACAGCTAAGTTTACAGCAGAAAAAACATGTTTACATTCTGGTTCAAATTATGTTTTGGTCTATACTGCTAATTTTGCCTTTCATTAATCACTCTGAGGGGGTGAATTTTTTTATAACTCAGCCGTTTAAATTATTTAAGCCTTAAAGTTCTGCATAATTAAGGGCGTGGTCACTTGAGTGACAGGTGGTTTGTTCGATTGACTGGCGGTGCGCCGCTGCTGTTACTTTCAGCCAGGTGGCGTTAGCAGCCAGTTTTAAAAGGGGAGTTGGGGACAGATCTATGGTGATGTTTTCGACCATAATGCTGAGGGGCTATAATAAATTCGAAAGAGCACCATACCAATGGGCATGTTTCACTAGCAACCGTGTGCATTTTTTGGGGGGAACAGGACGACAGGATAGGAGTACGGAACTATTTTGTGTTTGAAATCATCCCAAAATTTAAATACTGCCGGACTTTGAGACAATTTTGAGACCATCTATACGTTATTTAGATAAAGATATTTATGGATATTTAAATATTTCAGTTTACACTACTTTGAACAAAACTTTTTTAATGGGGGGAGTTGGACAAAAACAAGTGTTAAAAGTATCAGATTAAGCATCTACAGTAATTTATATCAAATATATTTTATGAAAATATATCCCGTAAAAAGCCTAAATCAATGTATTTACAAGTTTTTTTTAATATTTTCAAGATTGAAGTGAGATTTTAATCAAAACTTCCAAACTGAATTATTCGGCTTCCTTGCAGGCCACAACATTGTTGAGCAATTTTTTTCTCTCTAATTGATCAAGTTTTAATGACACACGCAAACATATTCCAGCCTTGTTTGTGTCATGGTACTACGAAGCCATGTTTTTAGCCTTCTGAGACCAACGAAACTTCTCTCAGCTTCTGCTGAGGACACGGGAGTGACAAGAAGCATCGGACAATTGTTTCCACCTGATCAAAAAGACTTCGGACTTCTGGACACATCCCCTGAAGGATGCTAGCTGCTTCACTGCTGGACTGCATATTATGCTTTGATCTGAACATTGCCAGTTGTGTGTTAAGGGATATTTTGTCCAGTTCTGGGTACATTTGTACACATTATCGACCACCCCTGTTAAGCTGATGTTTTCGCAGATTCCGTAGCATCAGCA